>CM038714.1:2197241-2227052 GCA_021613375.1 Megaleporinus macrocephalus | reverse complement strand
AGTGTATCATTGCATGTACCTAGACCAGACAGGGTTTCATTGCATGTACCTAGACCAGACAGGGTTTCATTGCATGTACCTAGACCAGACAGTGTATCATTGCATGTACCTAGACCAGACAGGGTTTCATTGCATGTACCTAGACCAGACAGGGTTTCATTGCATGTACCTAGACCAGACAGTGTATCATTGCATGTACCTAGACCAGACAGGGTTTCATTGCATGTACCTAGACCAGACAGTGTATCATTGCATGTACCTAGACCAGACAGTGTATCATTGCATGAACCTAGACCAGACAGTGTATCATTGCATGTACCTTGGCCAGACAGGGTTTCATTGCATGTACCTAGACCAGACAGGTGTAACGATCCATGCACAAAACCCATACATTGACTTTTTCTGATTTGGCGAACAGCATATTTTGTCTGTTCTAAGACTTTGTGTCAACCAGCGATTTCCACCATCCCCTTCTAGGACAGACCAGAGACAAGAAGTCTTCTCACACAGACACACACCACCCCCTCTCATCCTGCCTAAAAATCAGATAAGACAGGGCTAAAACTATTTATGCCCCCTCTACCCCCACACATCCTGCTGACACCAGTTTAGCAGAGACCAGACTTTATAAGCCAAATTAACTTTTCATAGAAATGTTTCTCTATTTGTGGCAGTGAAATATGTAAAGTTATGTGTCCACCTTATGTCTACACTGTATCTTTTAATTTCCTTCTCTCTCTCCAAGACCTTTGATTTTCTTTTTGATCCAAGCTAAATTCTTCGATTTATGCTAAATGAACCTTTGAAGAATGTTTTCATAACCTCATATTCAAGTTTGATTGTGGTTATAAGTGGTAGAATTTAGCGGTGTGTTAAAAGTTTTGTAAGTTTATTTAGTAAACTTAAAGATCTACTTAAATCCTTACGTTTACCAAAGCCTTTACAGCAGCTCAGATGAACACAGGACACTTGAATTTAATTGGAGATTTATGCTTATTTTCATTTTAATCTACTCTTTTGTTTCTTTTCTTAATTCTGTTTGAATCGGCATTCTCCTCTGGTATGTAAGATTCAAAGTTCAAAAGATGCCTGCTTTGCCCTCAGCCAATCAGGATAGTGTGATGTGATGCGCCCGGCTTGGCGTGAATGACTGTATGTGTTAAACACGAGTGATGCATATGCATGAGAGGGGGGCCTCCACGTCACCCCTCCCCCTTCAGGAACTCTATAAACTAGAGAAACTTCTCTTCGTTCATTCTCTCTTCTCCTTGACTCTGGACAAAGACGGCAAGCTGTTGGACCTCCAAGGAGTTCCAGGGCGTCGGCCCTTAGAGGCAGACTTCTCAGCCGCAGAACTGTGGAAGCAACGACATGGCCTAAACCAAGCCGCTCGCGAGAGAGCCGACAGGGGTTGAACTGAGGTCAACCCGCAACAGCTCCACAAGACTGTAGTTTCACGGAGAATGAAGATCAGCCGAGACGGTCTCCACAGCCCCGTCACTCAAGTTCAGTTAAGTTTTGTTTGGTGAATGGTTCACCGTGCACACGTGAGTCGTGCTTCATTCATCTAACCGAGGCGCACGGCCCTCAGACGGAAATGCAGTAAGGCACACGCATGCGCAAACATCTGTTGTGGTCCGGTCCGAGTGCTATGTTAGAGAAGCCGTTTCCACAGAGTGCATATTTCCATTCTATATAGCAAGTTCTGCTTTCTTTTAGTCTAGGTTCCTTTCTTTCACCCCTTTTTTTATCTCTTTTTCTTTTTATTTAATATATATATACGTCCTTTTGATGTGTTTATCTAACAAAGCCTCTTTTATTTAAGCTAGTCTTGGTGTGTTTTCAATATTATTACCAGTGTGTGGATCCCTGAACTCAAACCAACCTCAAAAACTTAATATTTTATAAGGGTAAATTTGATTCATCTAAATTAATTAATTCGATTAATTAATTGGTGGATTAAATAAATACCCCTAGTTACGTTACACCAATCTCCTGAAAATATCACGACAACATTGAACAATGAAGCCAATATTCTGAATGCAAATTTAACTGTGGTCTGAGGATATTGTTACGCCCTAACGACACCCTGACATATCTGCCTCTGACTCTGTCTGGATAAGAACACCTGCTGAATGCAATGTATCTCAAGAACAGTTGAGCAGTTCGGACAGCAGCTAGACGGACTGGGAGACTCAATAAGGTCCTGCTAGGTGGTCACAGGTATCTGGAGTCATGCTGACTGCATCCCACAGCGGCTGGAGGAAGCGTGGGGGAGGATCCATAGAGCCAACACCACCATCCAGGTTGTCCCAAAGACGCTCAATTGGGTTCAAGTCTGGGAAAGTAGTGGTCTACGGTAGTATTTGGAAGTCTTAGCTCTTCTAACCACTGTCAGTTCTAGCCGTGTGATCTAACTATCTTCATGAGTCTCCATGGGTAAGAACTCCTGCTGAATGTGATGAGTCTCCAAAACAATTTTTAGTGCTCTCTGCTTGTTGACACATTGTTATGACTGCCAGTGCTTAATTTGTAAAACATCAGGTAATGGAACAATAAAGGTGGGGTGATCCAGCAAGTGGCAGTGAGGCAAAAGGTCCTGGAACACAAACACAACAGTGCTTCAAGTGTCCATCTAACATAGACGCATTCTATACAATAAAATAATCCTAGCTTTAATGACTTCAGTATGGAGCTGCAACCATAAAATCTCAGAGATGCCACTGGATGAATAGTTTTTGGTGTCCTACAAAAAAAAAAATGTCAAAGATGTGGTGGATCCACATAAGTTCTGGAACGCAGGTGCCTGAAATATGAGAGGAACAAGATCCGGCACAAATTAAGCACTGATGACCGCCAACCAATATCCAGAGTAACCGCCCTGTGCAGCACAGACAGCAGAGAGGGTCCCATAGGGGAAGGATCCATAAAGCCAACACCACTGTCCAGGTTGTCCCACAGCTGCTCAATCTTGTTCAGGTCTGAGGAATTAGGGGTTCCGGGTAGTACTTGGAAGTCTTGGTAAGCTCTTCCAGCATATATGGGTGTACGTGATCTGCAAGGATGGATTCATACCCCCACATGGAAGAGTGGGTGCAGAGAATCCCCAGACCATAGCGCTGCCATATATGCATTGCCTTAATCGAAAGTAGATTGAACTGTGTATTTCCAGTGAAGGTGCATCTCAAGATCAGTTTCTTTCTGACAGTAGCTGGATATTCCACTTCGTTATTTGACTCATTAGAGGTTTAGGAAAAGAACGTTTCAAGGACTGGAGCTAGACGTCCTGCCTTCTCTTACTCGGTCAGCTTCTCTTACTCCTCATGGTGGAAATAAACCTGTGGCAAACTAACCCAGAGATAAACCCGGTGGACTGTTTGTATCTGCTCTGAGAAGCTGTGTCGTGCTGTGTTTTAAAGTACGTCTGTTCACATGATTGCAAGAAGTGGATGCTGATTATACAGGGCACAGGCTAAAAAACACTTTAGCTCTAATTTAATCCAGCGCTGAATCACATGTTCACATCAAAGTGCACCTTGTACGATATTTGTTTATGCAGTATTTTTTTTTCTTCCCTGCACTTGCTCAGGTTTGGAGGGGTCTGATGTGTGGGGAATCTCTAACTGGTCCTTATAATCCCTTGGGTGCATCAGGACACGAGGTGCAGGACGACTTCCAATAAACCAAATTCAACACGCTGTAAGAACGCCAGCTGAAGTTTATGCAGTGAGCTACTTAACGCCCACTCAGCCTTACCCTAAGAAATGTGCAGGGTGTAAACTCAGGCAGAGATTGGCCGTGGTTGATTATCTAATTACAATTCCAGCACTCCTAATCCACCACTGTGATAAGGCTAAGGGCGCCCTCTGTTTGTTCTGGCAGATACAGTTTCATACTCTTTTAGTGGAGGGGTTCCTGTCCATGGTTTTGTGATGAAACTGCTAATAATATCTTAATGAATTAAATAATGGCGATAGATCTGATCATTGTAAGTAACTCCTTCAATGGCACGCAACTGGAGATTACATAGGAATATAATGCTGAATCTAAGACCTGTGTTTCGTAGCTGTAGTCCTGTTGTCCACCTGCTTTGCCCAGCAAGGTCTCAGAGATAAATCAGATATAGTAGCAAAAAAAGACACTCTGCACTGAAACTATATTCTTAAAGTTTAATGAATCGATCTTGTATTGAAAAACAAATGTTGTAGACTTTCCACTGATCTATCAAAACCTCTGCATAATAAAATGATTAAGATGCAAACTAAATCATTTAGGGCAGATATAGTAACCTAGTTTTTAGAACTGTTCACAATGGTGGTCATAGGAACCAAAAGGGTTTAAGTCCTCTGAAAGCGCCGTCACAGAAAGTTACTTGAAATGATTAATGGTTTTGAGAAGCTTTTGGCCTAAAACATACACTATATTGCCAAAAGTCTGCCTTGAAGCGCACATGAACTTGAGCAACGTCCCATTCTTGATCTATACGACCTTTGCAGCTATAACAGCGCCAACGTTTCTGGGAAGGCTTTCCACACAGTTTAGTAGTGTTTGTGGGAGTTACTGACTGTTCTTTCAGAAGCAAATTCGTGAGGTCAGACACTGATGTTGGATTAGAAGGCCTGGCTCGCAGAGTCTGCTCTAATTCATTACCATGGTGTTTTATCAAGTTAAGGTTAGGCCAGCCAAGTTCTTCCACACCAAACTCGCTCCACCATGTCTTTATGGATCTTGCTCTGTGCACTGGTGAGCAGTCATGTTGGAACATCCCCAAACTATTCCCACAAAGTTGGGAGCATGAAATTGTCTAAAGTCTCTTGGTCTGCTGAAGCATTAAGAGTTCCTTTCACTGGAGCTAAGGGGCCGAGCCCAACTCCTGAAAAACAATAAACACCATAATACCCCCTCCACCAAACTTCACACTCAGCCCAATGCAGTCAGACAAGTACCGTTCTCCTGGCAATGCAAGGCTTGGATGCAGCTGCTCAGTCATTAAAACCCATTCCATGAAGCTCTCTATGCTGTGTTCTTGAGCTGATCTGAAGGCCACATGAAGTTTGGAGGTCTATAGTGATTGACTCTACAGAAAGTTGGCAACCTCTGCGTGCCTCAGCACACGCTGACCCCGCTTTGTCACTTTACATGGTCTACCACTTTGTAGCAGAGTTTCTGTTGTTCCCATTCGCTTCCACTTTGTTATAACACCACTGCGGAATATTTAGCAGCGAGTAAATTTCACGACTGGACTTGTTGCACAAGTGACCTGTGGTATTATAACAAAATCCGACTACACCACCTGGGGAATTTCCCCCCAGGATATATCCTATAAATCTAAGCAATCAAAGGCACCTAGACACACAGTTAAGCCTGAATAATATGCAGACACATGGGTTGAGGTAACGAGAAGGATTTATTCAGAACCGATCTTTAAAGTCACTCATTTATTAATATCATTTAAAATTTAATTACCATGATAAAGAAAATAATGGAATATCAAAAATACTGGAGCTCCAGAAAACTGGGATACCAGCTGTGGGCATTCACTTATAGATGGCCTAGCCCTGTCATTCTAATGTCTCCACTACACACAATCACACCACACACATACACACAAGTGCAGTGCACGTGAACTCACACCACTGCAAGTAAGGTGCCAAACCACGAGTGAACGGACAGGAAAGGAGCATCCAAATGTCCTATAAGAAGAGACAACTAGAACTTTACAATGGCTATGACCACTAAAACCAGTAAACACACCAAAGCTAAAATGCCCCCCCCCCCAAAAAAAAAGTGTAATAATCAGTATTTCTTTAATATGTTCTACACAAAACTAGAACTGCTGCAACATTAAATGAAACAGTAAATCAATAAACCAAACATCAGTTGTAACCAAATCATAAAGAAATGCAACAATGTCACCAACCAAACAAACAGCATAACAAACCCAGCTAAACAAAACCAAAAAACAAAACCAGCTCAACTAAACAAAACAGCAGCGGCTCCAAAGTCACTATGTAGGAATTAAAACAAGAGGTGACGAATAGCTGCTTCCAGGCCTGCACGTTGACCTGAACTGGTCAATGGCGACGTTCACACCGAGCCTTTTTAGCTGTTGCTATGCACGAGCTCACACCCCGTTACCTGCTGCACAAATCCACACTGCACCCACAAAACAGACATTAGCCGCATAAGCTACCAGAAAACACAAAACTACGCTTTATACGGCGTACCTACCTTTTGGTAGACGCTGTCCCAGCACAACCTGATTACAGGAGTAGTAAAACGCAGTAAAGCCACAACAAACGGCTACAGTGTTTCAGCCGTTTCCAAGAGCTCTGTGCTAATGCACCACAGACCCGGAAAAGGAGCAGGGGGGAGAGAAGATTGCACAGACCAGCACGCCAACCCACCTGCACAGGGAGATTACACCTTACTATTAAACCATAATTAGAAATAGCACCACTTATAGAAACAACCTACCGTCTGATGACCATCACCCCAGTCACAACAGACCACAGCAGAACGAAGCCATCCATACACCCCATGCTGCTACAGCTAAATATGCTAAAGGTGATAACCCCGATTGTATTCACCTGGCGCTCCCGTAAGGGGAGGGGGAAACAACGCAGTGCTCCGACTACGGTGGCTGGTTGGGCTCATAAAACATACCTTACGCTTGAGCAAAAGAGAGGGGGGAGGAAACGGCGCATCGCCTTGGCAACAGTGACAGACAGGCCTCAAAAGACGCTCGTAGCCAGGCAAGGGCGTCACTGGTTACACACAGGTGGCATCCCATCACTGTACCATGCTGGAGTTCACTGAGCTCCTGAGTGCGACCCATTAATTAACTAACATGTGTAGATGCAGACTGCATGCCTAGGTGCTTGGTTTTATAAACCTGTGGCCATGGAAGAGATTGGAACACCTACATTCAATGATTTGGATGTGTGAGTGAATACCTTTTCACTATATTTATGATATACACATGCATTTAAGTTGGTGTACAAGAACCTCATCAACGTATAAACACTCATAAGATACACTGGAGGTTTTAATAGTAAATAAAATGGCTAAATGGCAGACCCCTGCTAACTATCACCACCACTGTAAAAAAAAACATCTGTAAGTCTTTCTTTAAACTTAAAAAATGGGGTAAGACTTCCTATGAACCCTGTATTCATTATGCATTATATACACATAAATAAGATGTTATATATCATACATAATACCTTATAATTGCCGGCTTTTATAATTACATGCATAATACTTTAGGAATTCAGGTTTTAAAACAGGCTATAGTACCTGTTCATAAGAACGTTATAGACAGTATTGTTATAGAGTGTTTATAGCAGGTCCTTACAGACTTTAAGTGAAGTGTGGTAATTATATCTAACTGTTATTACAAAGCCATTGCTAATATTAACTATATTCCTAAACAAGGCAGCTGCTGTTTACTGTTTTTTTTATCTACTGGCCAACATAAACAGCTCTCTGTGCTGCTAAGCATTTAGCTTTGGTTGATAACTGCTAACAGTCTAGCACCTGTAGTCAGCAAGTCTCACATAACAGTTTCCAGCTAAAAATAAACAAACTCCACCACTACATATAAAAGTTTTGCTTTTTAAATTTAAACAAATGAATAAATATATTTAAAAAATGAAGCAGTTTCAGGTCCACCATGCTGTTATGGTCTGCTGTGACCCAGAAAACTATACTAGAACCTTGTCGTAGTGTGTTTTTGTGCATTGCACCATTTATGTTTACAGCATTGTTATGCATAGATGTTACATAACATGAAAGCTTGGACTGAATGTAGCCTAACTTCTGCAACAGGGAAAATTAAAACAAAGAGCAAAACAGGTCCTCAGCTGGATCTTGCCATCTCATTCGAGAACTCTTTGATTGTTCCGTCTAAAGATTCAAGAAACCTTGGGGTGACTCTGGATGACCAGTTATCGTTCTCAGCCCATATTACAAACCTGACTCGGTCATGCAGATACATTCTCCACAACATCAGACGCATCCGACCCTTCCTCTCTCAGGAGGCCTCCCAGGTGCTCGTCCAGTCTCTTGTCATTTCAAGGCTGAACTACTGCAACTCACTCCTGGCTGGTCTTCCTCTGCAGGCCATCAGGCCCTTACAACTGATCCAGAATGCAGCAGCACAGCTCGTCTTCAATCTTCCCAAGTTCACTCATGTCACACCACTGCTGCGCTCCCTTCACTGGCTTCTGATGCTTGCCTACAAAGCCAAGAATGGACCAGCTCCTGCTTACCTTATGGCAATGGTCAAAAGTCGAACCGCACCTCGAGCCCTTCGCGCTTCAAGTACGGCTCGGCTTGACCCACCATCAGTCAAGATTCATGGAAGACATGCGACAAGATGCTTCTCTGTCCTGGAGCCCAGATGGTGGAAGGAACTTCCACTGGCTGTCCGAACAGCGAACTCTCTCACGGTCTTCAAACGCAGACTGAAGACCTATCTCTTTGTAAACCTCTTATAAACACTGATCTACTGAAGCATTGGTATTCTGCCCCTGCTAAAATGCTGTAGCTCGACAGATAGCTGACAGAGTCTTCCAAAGAATTCCAAGAGACAGGATTTCAATGACTGGAATGTTTACTTAGAAGAAGCACTGTAAAACTGAAACAAATGAAATATGTCACAAATGCTTGATCATTACGCTGTCTTGACATACATATCAGAAAATAAAATTACACCTTGAGCAAAAAATTAGAATTACATTTACATTAACCATAGCATTACCACTGTTTAGCCTGATGCTAATATGAACAGAAAATTCTATATAAATGCTAACAAATTAGCGCCTTTTTCTACCATGTAAATACACAATGATAGTCTCACAAAACCCACAACTTCCACACTGTAATGCATTTAAAGAACCATCTTATCAAGCAAACAAAGATAGGTACTTACAGACATATGTTTTTATGGCCTAACTATGAGCACTGCTGTTGCTGCTTTGTAGTATAGAACACTGGATAAGTATCACTCTTATACTGTATGTAGTCTTGTATTGGTTCTCTTCTCTGTAGGTGTTCCAGTCTTGCTAGGTATTGCACTTTGTCCAATCTTTTATTTTGTTTTCTTCTTTCTAGGTATCAGCACTGGCACTTGTTTATGGCAGTGTTTGAGCTCAAGTAGTTTGGACTTAAACCTGTTTGTACTAGATAGAGATACATACTCTGACTGAACACTAAGCACTTATGTAAGTCACTCTGGATATAAGCATCTGCTAAATGTTATAAATGTAAATGTAAAATGTTCCTCTGCACATTGCATGCAATTCCCATTTTCATCAGAGAGGTCTCCAAATCCCCAAACCTTATATAGTATAGCTTTAAGAACAGAGAGAGAGCTAGAAACTTAAAAGATACAGAGACAAACAATCACCTGATATCAATGTTTGCTTTGGCATTAAGCAGTGGTGTGCATTTGTAATAGCAGTGAAATTCTCAACAATGGAATATCGATTTAGCATCACATGCATGCCAGCTTTATGTTGCGCATGAAAAAAGATAGCGCAGGAAGAGTGCGCTTTGTTTTCAAACCAGGGAGGGACAACAAGCCCTCAGGTCCCTTTTCAGAGTACAAATCACTGCACTGCCTTGGCCCCTCTCTCGGTCCCCTAAACGAAACACCCTTTTTTGTCAGCTTATTCACTCTCCTCTCTAAACTAGCCCTCTGTTTTTTTTTTTCTGCAGCGTAATCTCACTTTTCTTCAGAAAGAGCTGACACGCTCTGACACCCTGCCAGGAGGAAATTTGGGCTGCGGAGCCCTGACCTCCTCTTTCTGCACAATCTACTCGTCAGAGCTGCTGTCACTCTATATCACCAGTTTATAGCAAGACTTTTTCTTTGCCACGGCTCACTCCCTGCATAGATACCCCCTGTGCAACAAAGAGAACGGCTCCATTCGCCTCAGGGCACGCGAGTGAGGTAGTATCAGTTGCACCTCAACTCTTCGTTGACTGATAAAAGTAATTAGCCAGCTTGCCAAGTGGTCTCAGCTTTATTCCCCACGTTTAATCACCAGCTAATTAAAATGTTGCCAAGATAGCCAACTCTCACAGCAGGACACTAGAGGAAAGAGTTGTGTTTCAAGAGTTAAGGTGTTCAAGGGTTCAGATTAAAGCGGGAGGTTTTTGAAAACTAGCCAACGTGTTATGAGTATGAGGTTTTATTGCCTATAAGTATTATATCATGTACTTGATTTCTAGACCTATGTAGTTGTGCACCACGGTTGCAAGGTTCTCAGGTTTGAGACTGAGCCGAGTCTTGAGCCTTTGCAGTGTCTCGAGCCAATTCTTAAATCTTCAAGCTGTTATTTGAGTCTCTGGGAGGCAAATCTCAGTGAGTTCTCAAGTCTTCGTAATTAGGGTCAGATTTAAGTTTCAAGACTCTAAGGTGCAAGTCAGATTTAAGTCTCAAATCTCTGGGGTACAAGTCCAACTTCGACACTTATGTACATTTAGATTTTTTGATTTTTGCCTGCAAATTACTGGAAAATTACTGCAAATTCTGGCAACAAAAAGTTCAGTAGTTTAAGTTAGGGTCTCTGCAGAGTGAGTTTTAAGATTCTAGGATTCTAAATGCAAGTTGACTCTTGAGTCTTTGAGGTTACAAGTCCAAGTCTCAGGTCCCTGCGGTACGAGTCTGATTCAAGTCTCTAGGGTTGTCAGCCCAAGTGAAGTCTCACGTATATGTTGAGCAAGTGTGATTCAAGTCTCGAGTCTCTGGAGTGCAGGTCTAAATTAATTCTTGGGGTTTTAAGTCCAAATCGCAAGACTCTGGAGTACAAGTCCAGCTTGAGTCTCTGGGGTGTGAGTCTAAGTTGAGTCCCAAGTATTTGTGGTGCAAGTCATAGTCAAGTCTCTAGATTCTTAGTCTGAGATAAGTCTTTGGGTTGCAAGTTTGAGTCAAGTGTTGAGGTTGGAGCAACTATGAGGCTGTCTGCAATGCAGCTGTGGGGCTTCCTGGTGAATGCCTGTGCGATACACAGGGTCAAGGTGCGAGATCTTTCCTGCAATAAGGACTCTTTTCCAGACAAGCCGAGGGACTCTATACGGCGGTCTGGGGAATCGCCCACTGGCTGTGGGAACTGTGAATGGTGTTACTTTTGTCAAATGTTTGATTGTAAAGACCCTTTGCTTTTAGGAAAGACGCTATATAAATTTAGGTGATGGTGAGGATGCTGATGATTTAATTTGTGTAGTTTGTAGCAGTTGTGTAGTTTTAGAAGCACTAACAATATCCACCCAGCATGTTCTGCTGTAATGCACCATGATAGTGATAACACACTGTTATATTGCCCGCTGCTACACTCCGTATTACTGAACTGAGGCTCTGACTGTAGCTAACATCTAACACCTTGGTCCCCAGATAACCAGCAGTAGTTAGAACACATGCTCTGTTGTAACCAAACCTCTCGATACAAGAAGAATCAGGTATCTCCGTGTCGAAGGAGCCCCCTTTGGCCCTTACAAGACCATTTTCATGCTGCACCTGCAGTGTTTCATTCTCCCGTGATCTATCCCAGTGGTGGGCTGCTTGCCTCATCAGGTCATATTTAGCTGGGAATTGCCTTCGCCCAGAACGCTGAACGCATGTATTTTTGGCCCCATCAATTTAGCCTTTATGATGCTGTGACACTGTGGGTGGAAGGATGAGGACGAGACAACGGCACGCTGGGGTGTGCAGTTCTGCGCGCTAGGAGGAAGCATAGGTACCGCCGACATGTTTTCACAGATTCTTCTCGTGTAAGCCCACAAACCATATGTAGAATGCAAGTGTTAAATTATGTATTCGTGCACATATGCAGTGTGTTTTCCATAGATGTGGTTAAACGATTGAGAGTGTGGGCTGGAGGGAGCAAAGGTGAAGTTACAGCCAAAGACAGCAGGCTCAGCCACGAGAGTCACAGGATCTAACCATAAAGATTCACAGGAAACTGTGCGAATGCCTGGCAGTCCCAGCTTTTCATCTTGGCATTAGCATTCGTTTTGCTTTCAAACACATTGCACTACGCATCATCAGGTACACAGACCTTCATCCTCTAGCTCTTCTCCCACCACTAGATAGATTGATCGATTGTACAAAAGCCCGGCAATTATAGTTATTGGTTACCATACTATTTGTAAGTTTTAGTCAGGCACTTATGTTCATCAGTTCGAAATCCCTCTAGGCCCCCTAATTGGCAGTTCAGCAAGGGGCAAGGTGGAGCAGCAGCAGGCTGACTTTCTATTTAGACAGTGTGTGTGCGTGCATCCAATGGTGAGTTTAGCCACTAGAAGTGCATTTATATTGATTGTAATGTAATATCCTTTCTGTTATTTAGATGTTCTAAGCATATTTCTGTTAGGTGTTTGTTTGCTACTACATGCTAATCGATGCTAATCGCGATTAGCACGCTAACACAGTAGTTAGCTTATTGTTAGCCTCATTGCTGCTTGTTCATGCTTATTTGTTTTCTATCTACCTTATTTTGCTAAGCTACGGACTAGCTACAAAAGGCTACGTAATTTATATGCAAATTGTGCCGCTTTTGTCAAGTTAAGCTTATTAAGAGACACTAGCCATTTTTTCCTTTCATTTCTTTCATTTCAGAACCACATTAACACACTGCCACATATCCACTCACGCAAGCTAGCATAACTACAGATTCTGAGCCGATGTTCTCCAGCTATTTTGTACAGCATTACCATCTTGCTACTACTGTGTTGTGGGTGTGAAGATTTAATAAATTTCTTTCTGAGACATAACTTGACTCGTGTTCTGACCGGACACTCTGCGGAGGTTGCCACCGGAAATAAGAAACAGCAGTACATAGTCATAATCCTTTTCATAGATAGATAGATAGATAGATAGATAGATGAACTGATAGATAGATGAACTGATAGATAGATAGATGAACTGATAGATAGATAGATGAACTGATAGATAGATGGATGAACTGATGGATAGATGAACTGATGGATAGATGAACTGAAAGATAGATGAACTGATAGATAGATAGATAGATGAACTGATAGATAGATAGATAGATGGATAGATAGATAGATAGATATAGATGAACAGATAGATAGATAGATAGATATAGATGAACAGATAGATAGATAGATAGATAGATGAACTGATAGATAGATAGATGAACATAGATAGATGAACTGATAGATAGATAGATATAGATGAACTGATAGATAGATAGATAGATGAACTGATAGATAGATAGATGAACATAGATAGATGAACTGATAGATAGATAGATAGATAGATAGATAGATATAGATGAACTGATAGATAGATAGATAGATGAACTGATAGATAGATAGATAGATATAGATGAACTGATAGATAGATGAACTGAGAGATAGATAGATAGATATAGATGAACTGATAGATAGATGAACTGAGAGATAGATAGATATAGATGAACTGATAGATGAACTGAGAGATAGATAGATATAGATGAACTGATAGATGAACTGAGAGATAGATAGATAGATGAACTGATAGATAGATGAACTGATAGATAGATAGATAGATAGATGAACTGATAGATATAGATGGACTGATAGATAGATGAACTGATAGATAGATAGATAGATAGTTAGCAACTAGCTGAACCACCGATCGTGTGCAGTGGGTGGGAACAAGCTGTGACAGTCTCTCTCTAACTAGAGCGTCTCAGTGATCTGTTTTATGAGGAGAGATGATGAGAGAACACTGATACTTACACAGCTGCTACCTAGACAGCCTACTTACTCACTCACTAGGATTTGAGACTCACCCATGTCTGGGGCAAGGGCATAGATTTGCTTTTGACATTAGAGGGGCCTATAAATCTACTCTCGCCTCTGATTTTTTGGATAAAAGACTGATATGCTACATATGCTATTCTACATGTTTTTAAACTGTTAAGAATAACAATCCCGAATTTAATTAATGAATTATACAATGTTAAACCACTACACCACCATACTAACCACTACACCACCATACTAACCACTACACCACCACACTAACCACTACACCACCACACTAACTACTACACCACCATACTAACCACTACACCACCGTACTAACCACTACACCACCATACTAACCACTACACCACCGTACTAACCACTACACCACCATACTAACCACTACACCACCGTACTAACCTCTACACCACCATACTAACCACTACACCACCGTACTAACCACTACACCACCATACTAACCACTACACCACCGTACTAACCACTACACCACCATACTAACCACTACACCACCGTACTAACCACTACACCACCTTACTAACCACTACACCACCGTACTAACCACTACACCACCGTACTAACCACTACACCACCATACTAACCACTACACCACCATACTAACCACTACACCACCATACTAACCACTACACCACTACACCACCATACTGCCATTACTTTGTATCATATTTATGTTAATTCATCTTCATCAGTTATGAGAGTCCACAAAGCGTCCTCCATTCCTACCACTGTCATGCCACAGAGGTCCAAGCCCTGCATTGTTCTTGCACCTATAGTGGGCACATTGTTCCTCCCCCGCTGTGTGTACGCGCTGCTGCACTTCTGCACCTGTTTGGCATTCTCCCTCAGCCCTCGTCACACACTTTCAGTCTGTCACAGCAACTCGGAGTTGCTCGTGTCCACAGTGTAACTCTGAAGGGCGACACAAACGGTTCCCATCTGCACGCTCTTTCCCTAATCCTCCCTAGGCAGGGCCATCTCTCACCGCTGTCCACACTCGGGACACCTGTCTGCCTGTCCGTCAACAAACCCACCTATTCATTTACTCTGGAGTGACCGCCCTCACTTACAGTCAGCAAAGAGGAACACTTAAAGCAAACATAGACTCAGCATTAAGCAGAGCCGCTCCAGAGGGCTTTTATTTAAAGGTATTCAGTAGCAGTGCAGGGCAGTGACTGGCCAAGACTTTTAATTGACATCCTTATATATCAGTAAATATTCAATGTGGGGGGGATAGGGGGGCGTTAGCTGTTTCTGACCACTGGACCATTTGACCAAGCCAGACTGAACACAACTTTCATTCTTCTTGTTGAAGTCAGCCTAAAATAAAAATTAAATTTTTTTCACCATGTTAGTTCCTGTCCCAGGTCAGAGTGAAGGGGAATTCAACCAATTTTCCAACATTTTAGAATAGATTATTAAGATTGACAAAGATTGGTTTAATATGAAATGCTCTGTTCCAGAGGTCTGAGGACTGTAATGTCTTTAGGGGTGTGTCTCAAGACCTAGTGAGTGAGTAAGTAGGCTGTCTAGGTAGCAGCTGTGTAAGTATCAGTGTTCTCTCATCATCTCTCCTCATAAAACAGATTACTGAGACGCTCTAGTTAGAGAGAGACTGTCACAGCTTGTTACCGCCCACTGCAGCACGAGACCGGTGGTTTAGATAGTTGCTAAGCTACCAGCCGGCAATGAAAACAATGGCCCAAGGCTTAAAAATCCGCTAGCATAAATGCTAATGGCTCGAGTATAAAATTGCTAAATGGTGAACAACTCGTTACAGAATTGATAATGAAATACTGTTTTGTGTGAAACACATTAAAACTCCAGAAATAATCAAAATAACTCACATTTTAAAACCACTTCACTGCTCGTAGATTTGCCTGTGTTGCATCATGGGATTGTCTTAGCAGCTGAGGAAGCGTTCAATGCTTCCTTAAAATCAGGTCTAAATAATGTTTAAGGTATGTAAGAATTGGGACAGTCTACATGTCGGGAGCGTATACTATGATGTAACTGGGTTTTGAAACACAGCCTATATGTTACAATATACGGTTATGAGATGTTGATTTGCTATAATAGCTTAATGCATGAAAAAATATATATATATATATACAATATATATATTAATAATAATTAATATATATTATATAATCATGTATATAAAAAATAATATATATATATATATATATATATATATATATATATATATATATATATATAATTGTCTAGCTCCACTTGTAATATAGGAGCACTTTGTATTTCAACAATTACAGACTGTAGTACATCTGTTTCTCTGTATGCTCTGTACACACGTCTGCAATGCTGAGCATGATCCACCACCCAAATAATACTTGCTCTCCGGTGGTCCTGTGGGGGTCCTGATCATTAAAGAACAGGGTGATAAAGTATACAGAGAATCAGATGAACTACAGTCTGTAAGTGTAGAACTACAAAGTGCTCCTATATGGCCAGTGAAGCTGATATAATGGACAATAGTAGTACCTGATGAAGTGACTGGTCTTTCAGGATTTCCCCAGAATGGGTTTGTATGCCAAACATGAAGTATGAAACCAGGATGTAGACTCTGAGCTCTGTTTTAGTTCCTTTTCATCATTTGAGAAGTATCACTAAAAGTCTGGCCTGCATTTGTTACAACTAGAGTTGATCACTGCAACAGTCCTCCTGCTCCATCCTCTACACTACAGCGTGTACAAAACACAGGACGAAAATAAGTTCTGCTACTAGTTGTTAAGGCTCTAAATTGAACTTAAAGCATAAGTTTAGTTCACACAACGTCCCTTTATCTTCATGTTCCAACTTATGATCTCAGAACTGCAGATACAGACCTTCTCTGAACACCATCCATAAAATACAGAGAATGTGGAGACACTCTTTCAGATATTCTACTTTTAAACTGTGGGACTCAAGTCAGGTTTTACTGGACAGTCAAGTTCAAAGCTTAAATCAGTTTAAATCAATAGTCATAGTTTCTTGTTCTATTCATTTACTACCAGGCTTTATTAGGGTTGTACAGCAAAGCTATCATGTCCTGACCTTTAATGAGTTTACTGTCCTGTGATCTAAATGAATGAGGAAGTTGAAACCAGTTTTTCTGATCTTGAGATCACAAAAAAAATATAAACTACCTAATGGCAACTCTGGACTTCCACAGAAAAGCACCCTATAAATAAACACATTTTTTAATTATTTCAGCTTTAATTAGTTGTTACTTAAGACAGTGAAGTGGCTTAGAATTTTTATATAAATGCAACATTTCTTGTGGGCTAAGAAGTTTTTATAACAACAGAAACACAAAGAAGTCATTGAGCTCTACACAACAACAAGCTCACTGACAAGTGCAAAGACAGGTCTGGATGTCTGCCTGTAACAGAGGGTAAGCATGCTCGACTGTGACAGTGACAGATGCAACACAGGTGTGCACTCGTACTGAGTTACCAAGGCCAGGTACAGTAAATCATCTGCAAAATCCAAGAAAGCCAATTTTGGACGATCATGCATGATAAACGTTTTAAATGTCAGTGGACATTTGGAAAATCTTGTAAAACGAGGAAGAAAAATCAGAATCATTTCTAAAATAGTATAAAATAGCAATATAAAATAATCAACTGAGCTGTGGATGATTCTGTAATGTCTGAGAAAGAAATAGCACATTGAGAATAAGGTTATGATATAATTAACATCCAGATTTGGCAGATAACCCATCAATAAATGTCTATAAAAAGGTCATTAAAATAGATTATTATTTATTTTATAATGTGTTTAATTGTACGAAATATGAAGCATTAAAGTACATACTCTTTATATATACATGAATACATACTAAAAGCTACATATGACGTATGACATGGATTTAGATTCAAATGATTCCATATATATATATATATATATATATATATATATATATATATATATATATATAAATATATATATATATATAAATATAAAACAAGCTTAGGTTTGGAAAGAAACACACTCAAAAAACAGTGTGTATGTGTGTGTGTGTGTGAGACTGTGTGTGTGTGTGCAGTTTTTATTGTAGTCCATGCAGTTATTGATTAATAAGCCTAAATATAAAATAGTATTACATTTTTGTCAGTATTTCTATACGAGCATACTCTATGCACATTATGTTGTAAAACAAGTTCTTTTCTGTTCTAAACTTAACTTTACAGGACAGGCCAAAAACCCATACCCAACACATATTTTAAATGTATGCTTGTGGATTCACAGGTACCCAGTTATATTAGAAATAAGTAAAATATAACTATAAATAAATTATAGTATACTTACCTCTTGTATGTTATTAATGTACTTCAGTGCTCATACTTTCAAAGTGGTTCAACCTACACTGTAAACTTCAATACTGAATTATTAATATCAGTAATTCATATTGGGGAAAGATTGAACATCAGATAAAAATCTGTGTTTAAAGCCTAAAAGCTGCATGTTTATGTGATGTTGGAATAGAAGCGTTCTCTTCTTTAATACTGCTATTCATTGGATTCTTTAAGTTCAGCTAAACGAGGGGCAGATAAATGTTTACTTGTTTTACTGCATGAATAATGAAACACGCATTCATTACTTATGAGCTCTTTCATCAAACCCATAATTCATAAAAAATATTCTTTTAAAAAATCCTTGTTGGTGGTACTTTGCATTTCGTTGCCACAGGGCAGCAGCACAATGGCAGTGTAATCTGCAAAGTACACAATGAGAGTAAACCAACACACTGCCATTAGACACGGCCACATTCATCATCCAGGCCTGGAAAAAAATGTTTGCATAACAGCCAAACTGCTGATTTTTGTTTTAAGAGCAAAAAGGATTATGAAAATAAGTATATATAATCAAACCACCAACTCAGAGTGTTTAGAAATGGTGGTGAAAACGTCCAGTGTGCCCAATTGCAGTGTGTTGTGGACTGCAGTAGTATGTTTGCCTGCTGTTGCCGTATGTTATATAAAACTCATACAATCTGAAGTCCAGCCTAACAGGTTTATATTAATTGTACTTTTATTAAAATCCTGGTTTCACCATGTGATGTGTATATGGAAAAGGAAATACAGGCAGGTAGACCACATGACTAGCCTTCAGTTTCCCCATAATGGCTTTTATATTGTAGTATATTATTTAGGATCTGAACGAGTACATGCTGGTTCTAACAGTTTCCTCAGAATGATATACGATGTTAATAATACAGTCATAATAATTTCAGATTTTCCCCTGAGGTTCACTTTTATGTACCAAAATGATCATAATTCATTTAAATGAGATAATTTTCCAAACTTTCTTCATCCCTTTGTGCCTTAAGGAGCTGATATGTACAAATGAGCTCTGCCCTGATTGGCTGGGCTGTTTCTGCAGCGTATTCAAAATGCATTCCAGGCTGAAACACTCCTTAGAACCTCAGTGTGAAAGTGCCACAAGCTGCCTATCCAAATACATGTGACATCACAAAAGAGTAAAATTAAAATCAGGCCTTTTGCCTTTTGTACTAACTTTTGACAGTAATGGACTTTGGCAAGGACTAATGTAAGCATCTGAGTCAGACGCTGCATGCAGGCCCATCGTCCATCCTCTAGTCCGGCACTTGCTGCTGACCGCTGGGACAGTCTGGCCAGCATGAGGCCGGCTGAGCAGGTCATTACGAGCTGACAGGAGAGCGACTTCAGCGTCCTGCACATCCTTCATATGCTGGGCCGTTTGGACCGGTTTGACCCTCGGCTGTTAGTAGACGCAGGAGATTGGAAAGAGCGGAATAAAGCTCCTGCTGGCTCTGTGTCGTTTCCTACAGTAGGGGAGGATTAATTAGAACATCCAGAGAGGAGGAGTGACTGGCACTTGCACGCTGAGGGCTGACAGCATGCTGTTTGCTAGTGTGGAACTCAAAGGCATCGAAGAGTATGGAACTGAGGGAGCCATTGCACTCACTGGCCACAAGGGGGAGGCAGACCTATAAAGATTGGCCCAGTGCAGTGAAATACCGTCTGCTGTTTGGGTGTCTCATATACACTCATCAACCCTAACATTAAAACCACCTCCTTGTATCTACACACATTGATTTACAGACTATACACACCTAAAGTTCATCTGATTCACTGCATACATTGTTTATCCTCTTTTACCCTGTTCTTTAATGGTCAGCACCCCCACAGAGCAGATAATATTTGGGTGGTGGATCATTATTAGCACTGCAGTGATGCTGATGTGGGCGTGGTGTGTTAAAGTGTGTTGTGCTGGTTTGAGTGGATCAGACACGGGAGTGCTGCTAAAGTTTTTAAACAGTCCACTCACTGTCCACTCTATTAGACATGCCTGCCTTGTGGGTCCGATGTGTGGATATAAAGTCAGAGACAGTAGCTCATCTGTTGCTGCACAGAGTGTGTTGGTCATCCTCTAGTCCTTCATCAGTGGACACAGGGCATTGTTGGCTGGAAGTTGCTGGTTGGTGGACTATTCTCAGTCCAGCAGTGAACACTAACACACCATCACCCACATCAGTGTCACTGCACTGAGAATGATTCACCTCCCTAATAATGCCTGCTTTGTGGTGGTCCTGTGGGGGTCCTGACCATTAAAGAACAGGGTGAAAGGGGATAAACAATGTTTGCATTGTTTATCATTTTCAGTGGAGCTGATATAATGGATAATGTATGTAGATATAATATATAGATATGCTTTTAATGTTATGGCTGGTTGGTGTGGTTGAGAGCAACACATTAAAGGTGCCATAGAATACATTTGCTCAGCATTATATAAAGACCTCTGAGGTTCTACATTGAAGGTATGCGGTGAAAAGTGCTCTGACGTGGTTTTACACACCCGTTTATACCCTATGGTTTGGTCCTAGAATAAAATGAGCTAGTTTTGGGCTGGTTTACACAGACACACCGTGATGATCTCACAGAAGCAACATATCTATACAGACAAAGACAGGAAAATAAAATTAACCTCCATATAAACAAGCTCGGCCCTCATACTGCATAGTTATCCACACTGGTTACTTAGAGGTTGCTAGTGGCTATACAAGCTACTTGCTTTCCATCTCATCATCAACACAAAGTGAATTAAAGTTGTTACTCACTGTGAAACTCTCAGTTTAAGGTGATCTGCGTCAACCAGTAAACACTGATGCACTCAGACAGCATGGCTGCTACTTACAGGCCACTGTTGGGGTTGAGATGCTAATTAGGGTGAAACTGTTACTCTGTGCAGTCTCTTCAGTGTTAAATACTAAAAACTAACAACTCTGAAGGCCACTAAAGATCATGTTAAAGATGTGGGAGCTGAAGTTGGCTGTCTATCATATTTTTTTGTGTGAGTTTGTTTCACCTTAAATGGTGCCGAAGTTACGTCCTGACATTCTGGTTGCTTGCTTTGGCTCCGTTGTCGCTCTGTGTACATGTTTAGAGGTGTAAATATGAATGAGTTTGTTATGTAATGAGATTTTGGTATCAGCCCGTCCCGCTTTTGTAAATGCAGGACTTGTGTTTGAAGGACATTGTTTGAGGCTCACTAAATGTAAAGTTCTATGTAACTGAACTCTCATTTAACTTTGATGTAAAAACCCAAATATGTGTAGTGTAAAGATAATGCTGTTACAAAGAAGCTCCTTTATAATTTGTCACATCGTTCACAGAGATGTTAATTGCTTTTTAATTTTTGTTTTGTCCTTTTTTTTTTGAAAGCACTGAAGTCATTAACAAACACTACTTCAAATAAAAATATATTTAAAAAATAATTAATGCCATCACAGAAATCCTGCTTTACCTCTCACCCACACTAGGTGGCAGTACGTTTCAAGTGATAGCCTACAAAAACGTTAATCCATGAAGAATTTTGAACATCTGTACATATAAAAAAACTATTTAATATAACAATTATATTAACATCTAGGCAAACTTTGGATTCGCTCCTATGAAAAGGCGTGTTTTTTTCATTTCGCACCTATATTCAGGTATTCTACGCTGTGATTGGATAGTAGTTCGTTCTTTCTAGCAGCTCGCCTATGGTAGTCCAGGTGCCGGCACACTGTAGCCAATAGCAGCGCAAGGGGAGGCGGGACTTAGCCTGAATACGGGTGAAGAAAAGCCCAACTCGCCTCTGTACGGTTTGGTGCTCCATGTGGGTTTGTTAACTCTGAGGCTACGGCGGGTTTAAGGATGCTCCTTTTGGCCGGACGTCGTGCACCGAGCCTGGGATTAACTCTGGACGGCCGAGGTAGTGTTGATGGCGAGTGGGGGCGGGGGCAGGGGGTGAATTGTATGATGGGCTGAGGGGGTGTTGGAGGGGGCACGCTTAAGAATTAAAAGCAGCAAGGAATTCGGCGTGGAGGAGTTGGCACACTGTGTTCAGCGTGAACGCTTCACCCATTGTTTTTCAGTTAGCCTCTCATTTGTCTGGTGTAATTGGATCTCTCTCTCTCCCCCCCCCTCTCTCTCTCTCTCTCTCTCTCTTTCTCTCTTGCTCACTCACTCATTGTTCACATCAGGATTTCTCTCTCTCCCCCTTTACAGTAAGAGCCTCGCACTGACAATGTGGACATCAGCCGGGAATATATAACACCTTTCCAGCGGGGTTTGTTATTCCTCCTTCTGCGCATTCGTTCACGTCCGCAGCCAACAACCCAAAAAAGGTAGGAACATTTGACTCACCTTCTTTTTCTTCTCCTTATAATAAACGCGCCTGTTTCCTTTTCTGTCTAATTAATCCGCCCGCAAGCAAAAGTATGCATGAGATCGGTGGGGAGTGGGGGGGCGACGTGTTCGAGGTGTCCCACAGTGGACAGTGCGGTGTTACAGTACGTACAATAATATCTCACTTATTAGCGTTACTCAACTTTCGAGAGCTGGCCAGCCTCAGATGGTCAGATGCGTAAAGGAGGAGGACATTATGCGCATTTGTCGAGAACATTGACGCGTCCTTCTGATCCTGCTAACAGGTTCCCGGATTTCAGCAGTAAGCCCCCTTATGTTCTTTTTTATGTATTTATTTATTTTTTTATTCTCCGAGCTGGATTGATTGCAGTCAGCGAGCTCCGATATGTTACGCGGTCATACGGACACTGTGTAGCCGAGGCAGCGCAGCCTTGAGCCGCGAGCGTGCAGCGCTTTGCCCACGGTCACAGCTCCGGGGCTCCGGGCTTTAGGTGGCAGATGGCAGTGGGCTCGACAGATGTTCGTACATTTTGACAGTAGTTGAGTGAGAATGGGGCAACCACTCATCTCCATTGTTGGCTGTGGATGCGAAAAGGTGGGGGAAGAGTGAAGGGGCGGGAGGGGGGGGGGTCGACTGACATAGCAAATGTTCAGAGATTGTCCCAAGGGGGTCGAAGTGCATGCATGACAGACGTTACATTTGATTAAGGCTGTAACAGATTGTACTGACCGGGTCAGATCAGGCTGGGTGAAGCTGTGGTCAGTACTGTTGTGTAACCCCCCCCAATTTCAAGCCAGGCTCATCTGACCTTTAACACCGGTCACTAGTTTTGTGGTTGTTGGCTCAAAGTAGAAATACTGGCAGCGTCTTAAAGCAGAAATTCCACCAGTTTCCTTGAATTTCTGTAAAAAGACCTCCTTGAGACGTCAGCAAAGTTGTGCAGACGGGTTTGGCGTGAAATGCTTCGTTGTAGAGAAACATAAAGACCCAGATGTTCTTAACAGTGGAGGTGAATGGAACCAGGCGTCTCCACGTCTGCAACACAAATATAGCCGGTTTCGACTAACCAGAAACATCAGTGAACATACTTGAGACAGAATAATGAATGTGTGGGTATTTCACCTTGTGAGGCCCTACCGTGTACACTTCTGCCAATACTGTTCTTTAAAATATATGTTATATAATCTTAAAACTATCAGAAAGCAGCATCTCAGGCAACAAATCTTTGTTTGTTTCTGATCACTAGGATTAGGGCTAGGTTTATTTTGATGTTTCCTCAGAACCCCATTAAACAGCAGCCTCTCCGTACTTACAGCTGCTATATATATATATATATATATATATATATATATATATATATATATATATATTTATTTTTTTATTTTTTTATTTTTTTATTTTTTTTTTAATTATTTATTTATTTATTTTTTTCCACCCTCATAAAAATTATTGTTAGGCTTTGTAGCATAGGGCCATGAGCAGAGCAGCTGGAAGGCTGAAGCATTCTAAGTTAATTTAATAGATCTTATTCTTGTGTTTTGGTTTTCGTCATTATTAAAAGACCCCCAGCCGGATTAGCCACATAAAGCTGCTGCAGCGCTAATCTGGTATCCCTGAGAATCCCTGATAATCTCGCGCTCCCCTACTCGATTGAGATTCTGTGCGTGAACATCTTCTGGTTTCGGTGGGAAGACGTCTCATCCCCATTTATGAGCCGCAACTCTTTGCCTGTCTGCTAAATAAGACAGTAATTATGTTCGCTATAATCTGATTCAATCTGAATTACTTCTGAATGCTTACCGTTATGGGCTTCCATGGAACAGTGTGTGCTTCGGTAGTCACCAGTCATGATATTGACTGATTGATAACGTGGACTCGATACTAACAGAGCCCGTACTATCACATTGATTAAACGTCAAGCGGAGAACAGAAGCGTTGTGGCTGTTGGTTGTGCTGGTTTTTTAATTGTGCCACTGAGGCAACATATACAGCAGAGCCTCACTGGAGGTGACACTAACTAAGCTTCACCGAGTCTGTGTCAGACTCGTTTCTTCAAGCCTTAAATTGGAACACTGTTTCAGATGAAACGGCTTTGGCGCTCAGCTATCGGCACTTCTGATAAGGATGCCGTTCCACTTAGCAGAGATTCTAGATTCCGAGTGTATATGCCCGGCATAAATGCATGTGATTAATGCAAATAGGTTTTTTTGCTTGTTTGTTCTTGTTTATTTTCTCCTCCAGTGTTTGTAGTTCAAAGCTAAGGCTCAGTGCATCACCAGGGCCCAAGGCGAATGGTAGTGGAGGCAGAGTTGATCATCTGTAAGTGGTACTTTATCAAAGAGAGTTCAGTGGAGATATCGATCATTTGCCTGTACAGTGGCATCAGGAGCCAGGGCCTGGGGCCTGCAGCGTGACTTCCAGGATTAGAAACCTAAAAGGGTGTAGAGTTGGACTGGAAGGCCTCTTCGGGTTTTATTAACCCTTTCTATTTGATTAACGCTGTGCCGTAAAACCAGAACGGGTTGCCTTAAAGCTTCACAGCATGAGGATCGTTGTATGTTGGTAATAAATAGAAAACAAATCACAGAACACTCGTTCTTGAGCCTGCGCCGCATCCTGTTGCCAAGTATGTACCTCGTTTATAGGGCTCAGTAATTTTCCTCCTTTTTTAAGGGTAATAAGCAACCTTGAAAATTGAGTTTACTTACGTCCACCATTTGTAAAGAGGCTCCGCCCACTAAATACAGTATCAGAATCAGAATGCAGTCCATTTACATACACTGCTGTGCAAAAGTAGCACCTAAGCTCATTTTTGAAACCAATATATCCATATATGAGTGGATTTCAGATGTAAATAATCATACACACAATACAAAGTAACATGAATATGTTATTGTGAAAGAAGTAGATCAGATCTTGATCCAGTTTGAAGAACAAAGTGTAGTTCCAGATTTCTCCTGGACGCCCCAGACATTGTATGAATGTATTCAGTTACTTCAGCAGTAATCTTGATTTAGCTTAATGAAGTACTGAGCAGTCAAAGCAGGTATTAGATGAGAACTGTTAATTATACTGGGTCGTTTCCACATAGAGGAGCTTGAAAAGGGTTAAATAAACACAGTGACGTATGTAAAAACACTACCTACTGTATTAATACTGTTTAAATATCTAGAAAATAAAGTGTTCTGCTGAGTAAATAAACGCTTCCTCTGGAAAAAATAGCTTTTTACAAAAAAACAAAAATAATAATAATAATGTACCCAAGTGCCTTAAACCCTGAGTAACAGCATTCGTTTTTTTCCCCGAGCCAGAGAGACCCCGGCCTTCAGGAAGACAGCGGCGCTTCATTTCGTGGGGTTATCAGCCAGCGCCTAATTTAACAGGGACGTTGTTGCTTTTGTCTGGAGACCAGGTCTAAACTTAGAGCGCTTGTTGTTTGCCACTCATATCCACTTCAATTGGAATTCTTTCCCCATCAGTGTCAAAGCTCTCCTCCCCACCCACTCTCTCTCTCTCTGTCTCTCTCTCTCTCTCTGTCTCTGTCTCTCTCTCTCTCTCTCTCTCTCGCTCTCTCTCTCTCTCGCTGTCTCTCTCTCTCTCTCTCTGTCTCTCTCTCTCTCTGTCTCTGTCTCTGTCTCTCTCTCTCTCTCTCTTTCTCTCTCTCTCTCTCTCTCTGTCTCTGTCTCTCTCCATGCACACACGCTGTCAGTATTGCTGCCTTAGCTTCAAACTTACCCATAGCTTCTTTGACATGCGCCCTTGAAAGAAGGTGTAGCAATTTAGGGCTCGGAAAGCGTTTGTGCCGCAACGTGACGCATCCCGTTTCTGCTTCCAAGTAGACTGTAATTATAATCCAAAGAGACGAAGATGTGTTTTGACCTGCTTGGAAACGAGCAGGAAGACTGAATGACACGCCATTGTCATGCTAAAGGGACACGGGAGTCACTCGAGGCCTGGTACAGTTGTGGACCACTGGCGTTGGAAGGGATTGTCTCACTTTTATAAAGGCCAATACTGTGTACGTCTTCATAAGCCTGGAACGTTCCATGTTTAACAGAGCTCGCCTTCACGCAGAGAGCGCCAACGTATCTCGTTCTCGGGCAACCGAGTACCAGAGAGTGCATAGAAGACTATCCACTATGTTGAACAAACAGCTCCTTCTTTGCTTTCCCAGAGATTGAGGTCATTGTTAATTGAAACCCAGACACGTTAATTAGTGTGAGATATTTTTTTTTCTTCCCCGCAGAATCTCTCTAATCACCACCGTCCTTCATTAAATCATTCTCTTTTCTTCATTGCGATGTGTGCGAGCTACATACTTGAGGATCCTCAATATTGAGACAGACCCCCAAATAGATATTCAGCTAATGATGTAAGGACATGTTGTTGTGTTTGCTTTGATTGAATTACTCATTATGTTAGATTATTCAGACACATCATCGTAGTAACCGGCATGTAAGAAACCTTTAACAAATGTTTTATGGGAAGACGTATTTATTCTTTTTTCATTTCAGTTTTTATTTCAACTCTGTTTGACAAATTTTAATTAAGATAGTATATAATACAATTTACATGTACACAGGTAGGTGAAGATAGTGTTACAGTTTACATGTACACAGGTAGGTGAAGGTAGTGTTACAGTTTACATGTACACAGGTAGGTGAAGGTAGTGTTACAGTTTACATGTACACAGGTAGGTGAAGACAGTGTTACAGTTTCCATGTACACAGGTAGGTGAAGACAGTGTTACAGTTTCCATGTACACAGGTAGGTGAAGATAGTGTTACAGTTTCCATGTACACAGGTGGGTGAAGGTAGTGTTACAGTTTACCTGTACACAGGTAGGTGAAATTAGTGTTACAGTTTACCTGTACACAGGTAGGTGAAGGTAGTGTTACAGTTTATCTGTACACAGGTAGGTGAAGGTAGTGTTACAGTTTATCTGTACACAGGTAGGTGAAGGTAGTGTTACAGTTTACATGTACACAGGTAGGTGAAGGTAGTGTTACAGTTTACATGTACACAGGTAGGTGAAGATAGTGTTACAGTTTACATGTACACAGGTAGGTGAAGATAGTGTTACAGTTTACATGTACACAGGTAGGTGAAGATAGTGTTACAGTTTACATGTACACAGGTAGGTGAAGACAGTGTTACAGTTTACATGTACACAGGTAGGTGAAGATAGTGTTACAGTTTACATGTACACAGGTAGGTGAAGACAGTGTTACAGTTTCCATGTACACAGGTACGTGAAGATAGTGTTACAGTTTCCATGTACACAGGTAGGTGACGATAGTGTTACAGTTTCCATGTACACAGGTAGGTGACGATAGTGTTACAGTTTCCATGTACACAGGTAGGTGAAGATAGTGTTACAGTTTCCATGTACACAGGTGGGTGAAGGTAGTGTTACAGTTTACCTGTACACAGGTAGGTGAAGGTAGTGTTACAGTTTCCATGTACACAGGTAGGTGAAGGTAGTGTTACAGTTTATCTGTACACAGGTAGGTGAAGGTAGTGTTACAGTTTCCATGTACACAGGTAGGTGAAGGTAGTGTTACTGTTTACATGTACACAGGTAGGTGAAGGTAGTTTTAGTTTACCTGTACACAGGTAGGTGAAGGTGGTGTTAGTTTACCTGTACACAGGTAGGTGAAGGTAGTTTTAGTTTACCTGTACACAGGTAGGTGAAGGTAGTGTTACAGTTTACATGTACTCAGGTAGGTGAAGGTCGTGTTACAGTTTACATGTACACAGGTAGGTGAAGGTAGTGTTACAGTTTACCTGTACACATGTAGGTGAAGATAGTGTTACAGTTTACCTGTACACAGGTAGGTGAAGATAGTGTTACAGTTTACCTGTACACAGGTAGGTGAAGGTAGTGTTACAGTTTACCTGTACACATGTAGGTGAAGATAATGTTACAGTTTACATGTACACAGGTAGGTGAAGATAGTGTTACAGTTTACCTGTACACATGTAGGTGAAGTTAGTGTTACAGTTTACATGTACACAGGTAGGTGAAGGTAGTGTTACTGTTTACATGTACACAGGTAGGTGAAGGTAGTGTTACTGTTTACCTGTACACAGGTAGGTGAAGGTAGTGTTACTGTTTACATGTACACAGGTAGGTTAAGGCAGTGTTACAGTTTACCTGTACACAGGTAGGTGAAGGCGGTGTTACAGTTTACCTGTACACAGGTAGGTGAAGGCGGTGTTACAGTTTACCTGTACACAGGTAGGTGAAGGCGGTGTTACAGTTTACCTGTACACAGGTAAGTGAAGGCAGTGTTACAGTTTACCTGTACACAGGTAGGTGAAGGCAGTGTTACAGTTTACCTGTACACAGGTAGGTGAAGGCAGTGTTACAGTTTACCTGTACACAGGTAGGTGAAGACAGTGTTACAGTTTCCATGTACACAGGTAGGTGACGATAGTGTTACAGTTTCCATGTACACAGGTAGGTGACGATAGTGTTACAGTTTCCATGTACACAGGTGGGTGAAGGTAGTGTTACAGTTTACCTGTACACAGGTAGGTGAAGGTAGTGTTACAGTTTCCATGTACACAGGTAGGTGAAGGTAGTGTTACAGTTTCCATGTACACAGGTAGGTGAAGGTAGTGTTACTGTTTACATGTACACAGGTAGGTGAAGGTAGTGTTACTGTTTACCTGTACACAGGTAGGTGAAGGTAGTGTTACTGTTTACATGTACACAGGTAGGTTAAGGCGGTGTTACAGTTTACCTGTACACAGGTAGGTGAAGGCGGTGTTACAGTTTACCTGTACACATGTAGGTGAAGATAATGTTACAGTTTACATGTACACAGGTAGGTGAAGATAGTGTTACAGTTTACCTGTACACATGTAGGTGAAGTTAGTGTTACAGTTTATCTGTACACAGGTAGGTGAAGGTAGTGTTACAGTTTCCATGTACACAGGTAGGTGAAGGTAGTGTTACTGTTTACATGTACACAGGTAGGTGACGGTAGTTTTAGTTTACCTGTACACAGGTAGGTGAAGGTAGTGTTACAGTTTACATGTACACAGGTAGGTGAAGGTAGTTTTAGTTTACCTGTACACAGGTAGGTGAAGGTAGTGTTACAGTTTACATGTACTCAGGTAGGTGAAGGTCGTGTTACAGTTTACATGTACACAGGTAGGTGAAGGTAGTGTTACAGTTTACATGTACACAGGTAGGTGAAGGTAGTGTTACAGTTTACCTGTACACAGGTAGGTGAAGGTAGTGTTACAGTTTACCTGTACACAGGTAGGTGAAGGTAGTGTTACAGTTTACCTGTACACAGGTAGGTGAAGATAATGTTACAG
>CM038714.1:2082085-2196241 GCA_021613375.1 Megaleporinus macrocephalus | reverse complement strand
TACATTTACACTCCATTATCAGCAATTTCTACTCCTTACATTTACCCTCCATTATCAGTACTTTCTACTGCTTAAATTTACACTCCATTAACTGTACTTTCTACTCTTTACATTTACACTCCATTATCAGTAATTATCAGCCATTGTCCTCTGCTGTAAAATCCTCACTAGAATACATTGCACTAGAAGGAAAGCACAATTAATTCAATAGAGATCTGCTTAATTTTAACCACATGGGCAACCTAAATGAAATAAACTGCATCTGCAAAAAAGCGTCACACTAGGAAGCACTGGTTTAGGGACACTCTATTGTTTCTTCTGGCAAATTCTAAAGCTGAAGCTTAAAAAAAGTCATAGTACTTTGATTTGAAATGGTGCCTTGTAGACAAAAATACTAATTCTCTACAGTGTTAAACGGAAAGAGGCGCAATGACATCTATAACATACATATGACTATGCTATTTAAAACCAGAGGTGACGTAAAACGGTATAAATACTTGGTTACCTTACTTATGTAGAAATTTTGGTTATTTATACTTTACTGGAGTAATTATTTTTCAGATGACTTTTTACTACTACTCCGTACATTTACACTCCATTATCAGTACTTTATACTCCTTACATTTACACTCCATTATCAGTACTTTCTGCTCTTTACATTTACACTCCATTATCAGTACTTTCAACTCTTTACATTTACACTCCATTATCAGTACTTTCTACTCTTTACATTTACACTCCATTATCAGTAATTTCTACTCCTTACATTTACACTCCATTATTAGTACTTTCTACTGCTTACATTTACACTCCATTATTAGTACTTTCTACTCCTTACATTTACACTCCATTATCAATACTTTCCACTCCATACATTTACACTCCATTATCAGTACTTTCTACTCCTTACATTTACACTCCATTGTCAGTACTTTCTACTCTTTACATTTACACTCCATTATCAGTACTTTCTACTCCTTACATTTACACTCCATTATCAGTACTTTCTACTACTTACATTTACACTCCATTATCAGTACTTTCTACTCCTTACATTCACACTCCATTATCAGTATATTCTTCTCCTTACATTTACACTCCATTATCGGTACTTTCTACGCTTTACATTTACACTCCATTATCATTACTTTCTACTTTTTACATTTACACTCCATTATCTGTACTTTCTACTCCTTACATTTACACTCCATTATCTGTACTTTCTACGGCTTACATTTACACTCCATTATGAGTACTTTCTACTCCTTACATTTACCACTCCATTATCAGTACTTTCTACTCCTTACATTTACACTCCATTATTAGTACTTTCTATGCTTTACATTTACACTCCTTTATTAGTACTTTCTACTGCTTACATTTACACTCCACTGTCTGTACTTTCTATTGCTTACATTTACACTCCATTGTTGTTATGTTCAACTGCTTACATTTACACTCCATTATCAGTACTTTCTACTCCTTACATTTACACTCCATTGTCAGTACTTTCTACTGCTTACATTTACACTCCATTATCAGTACTTTCTACTCCTTACATTTACACTCCATTATCAGTACTTTCTACTCATTATATTTAAACTCCATTGTCAGAACTTTCTACTAGCTGTAGTACTTTCTACTCCTTTTACTCCTTACATTTCCACTTCAGTATCTGTACTTTCTACTGCTAACATTTACACTCCATTATCAGTACTTTCTACTCCTTACATTTACACTCTATTATCAGTACTTTCTACTCCTTACATTTACAGTCCATTATCAGTTCTTTCTACTCCTTTCATTTACACTCCATTGTCTGTACTTTCTATTGCTTACATTTACACTCCATTATCAGTACTTTCTACTCCTTGCGTTCACACTCCATTATCAGTACTTTCTACGCTTTACATTTACACTCCATTATCATTACTTTCTACTACTTACATTTACACTCCTTAATCAGTACTTTGTACTGCTTACATTTACACTCCACTGTCTGTACTTTCTATTGCTTACATTTACACTCCATTGTTGGTATGTTCTACTGCTTACATTTACACTCCATTATCAGTACTTTCTACTCCTTACATTTACACTCCATTATCAGTACTTTCTTCTCCTTATATTTACACTTCATTATCTGTACTTTCTACTGCTTACATTTACACTCCATTATCAGTACTTTCTACTTAATACATTTACACTCCATTATCAGAACTTTCTACTAGCAGTAGTACTTTCTACTCCTTTCTACTCCTTCTACTCCTTACATTTGCACTCCATTATCAGTACTTTCTACTCCTTACATTTACACTCCATTATCAGTACTTTCTACTCCTTACATTTACACTCCATTATCAGTACTTTCTACTGCTTAAATTTACACTCCATTAACTGTACTTTCTACTCTTTACATTTACACTCCATTATCAGTAATTATCAGCCATTGTCCTCTGCTGTAAAATCCTCACTAGAATACATTGCACTAGAAGGAAAGCACAATTAATTCAATAGAGATCTGCTTAATTTTAACCACATGGGCAACCTAAATGAAATAAACTGCATCTGCAAAAAAGCGTCACACTAGGAAGCACTGGTTTAGGGACACTCTATTGTTTCTTCTGGCAAATTCTAAAGCTGAAGCTTAAAAAAAGTCATAGTACTTTGATTTGAAATGGTGCCTTGTAGACAAAAATACTAATTCTCTACAGTGTTAAACGGAAAGAGGCGCAATGACATCTATAACATACATATGACTATGCTATTTAAAACCAGAGGTGACGTAAAACGGTATAAATACTTGGTTACCTTACTTATGTAGAAATTTTGGTTATTTATACTTTACTGGAGTAATTATTTTTCAGATGACTTTTTACTACTACTCCGTACATTTACACTCCATTATCAGTACTTTATACTCCTTACATTTACACTCCATTATCAGTACTTTCTGCTCTTTACATTTACACTCCATTATCAGTACTTTCAACTCTTTACATTTACACTCCATTATCAGTACTTTCTACTCTTTACATTTACACTCCATTATCAGTAATTTCTACTCCTTACATTTACACTCCATTATTAGTACTTTCTACTGCTTACATTTACACTCCATTATTAGTACTTTCTACTCCTTACATTTACACTCCATTATCAATACTTTCCACTCCATACATTTACACTCCATTATCAGTACTTTCTACTCCTTACATTTACACTCCATTGTCAGTACTTTCTACTCTTTACATTTACACTCCATTATCAGTACTTTCTACTCCTTACATTTACACTCCATTATTAGTACTTTCTACTCCTAACATTTACACTCCATTATCATTACTTTCTACTCCTTACATTCACACTCCATTATCAGTATATTCTTCTCCTTACATTTACACTCCATTATCGGTACTTTCTACGCTTTACATTTACACTCCATTATCGGTACTTTCTACTTTTTACATTTACACTCTATTATCTGTACTTTCTACTCCTTACATTTACACTCCATTATCTGTACTTTCTACGGCTTACATTTACACTCCATTATGAGTACTTTCTACTCCTTACATTTACCACTCCATTATCAGTACTTTCTACTCCTTACATTTACACTCCATTATTAGTACTTTCTATGCTTTACATTTACACTCCTTTATTAGTACTTTCTACTGCTTACATTTACACTCCACTGTCTGTACTTTCTATTGCTTACATTTACACTCCATTGTTGTTATGTTCAACTGCTTACATTTACACTCCATTATCAGTACTTTCTACTCCTTACATTTACACTCCATTGTCAGTACTTTCTACTGCTTACATTTACACTCCATTATCAGTACTTTCTACTCCTTACATTTACACTCCATTATCAGTACTTTCTACTCCTTACATTTACACTCCATTATCAGCACTTTCTACTAGCTGTAGTACTTTCTACTCCTTTTACTCTTTACATTTACACTCCATTATCAGTACTTTCTACTCCTTACATTTGCACTCCATTATCAGTACTTTCTACTCCTTACATTTACACTCTATTATCAGTGCTTTCTACTCCTTATATTTACAGTCCATTATCAGTACTTTCTACTCCTTTCATTTACACTCCATTGTCTGTACTTCCTATTGCTTACATTTACACTCCATTGTCAGTATGTTCTACTGCTTACATTTACACTCCTTTATCAGTACTTTCTACTGCTTACATTTACACTCCATTGTCAGTACGTTCTACTGCTTACATTTACACTCCATTGTCAGTACTTTCTACTCCTTACATTTACACTCCATTGTCAGTACTTTCTACTGCTTACATTTACACTCCATTATCAGTACATTCTACTCTTTACATTTACACTCCATTATCAGTACTTGCTACTCCTTACATTTACGCTCCATTATCAGTACTTTCTACTCCTTGCATTCACACTCCACTATCAGTACTTTCTACTGCTTACATTTATACTCCATTATCAATACTTTCTACCGCTTACATTTACACTCCATTATCAGTACTTTCTACTCCTTACATTCACACTCCTACTACTTACATTTACACTCCTTTATCAGTACTTTCTACTCCTTACATTTACACTCCATCGTCTGTACTTTCTACTGCTTACATTTACACTCCATTGTCAGTACGTTCTACTGCTTACATTTACACTCCATTATCAGTACGTTCTACTGCTTACATTTCCACTCCATTATCAACACTTTCTACTCCTTACATTTACACTCCATTATCTCTACTTTCTTTTCCTTACATTCACACTCCATTATCTGTACTTTCTAGTCTTTACATTTACACTCCATTATCAGTACTTTCTAGTCTTTACATTTACACTCCATTATCAGTACTTTCTAGTCTTTACATTAACATTCCATTATCAGTACTTTCTACTCCTTACATTTACATTCCATTATCAGTACTTTCTACTCCTTACATTTACACTCCATTATCAGTACTTTCTATTCTTTACATTTACACTCCATTCATTATCAGTACTTTCTACTCCTTACATTTACACTCCATTATCTGTACTTTCTACTCCTTACATTTACACTCCATTATCTGTACTTTCTACCCCTTACATTTACACTCCATTCATTATCTTTACTTTCTACTCCTTACATTTACACTCCATTATCTGTACTTTCTACTCCTTACATTTACACTCCATTATCTGTACTTTTTAACTTTTTACAACTTTAACACTAGTCTCATTACTCCTCTTTCATTTCAGCTTGTTTTCATACGTGTTCATTTACATTCCAGTAAAGATTATTGATAACATGCCTTTGAAGTTTGACTTTTTGAAACTCATGTTAATGCTAAGTAATAAACAGATATGCTTCTTTAATTTATTTACATTGTACTAAACTATATTGATTATTAATGGGCGTATATGCGGCTGAAATAGGAAGCCTAGCGCATCCCATATTTATCAACATTAACATTTTAATATAACATTATAGTCATTATGGCTTTTGGAAGCGAGGGCCGCTGCCTCCGTGGACGTCAATGCAGCGAGGTCCGCTGCCTCCGTGGACGTCAATGCAGCGAGGCCCGCTGCCTCCGTGGACGTCAATGCAGCGAGGCCCGCTGCCTCAGTGGACGTCGCCGCAGTCCCTGCTCCTCAGCCGGCTCCCGTTCCAGCTCCCCGGACGGTGGTCCGGTCTGTTCCCGTGCCTGCTCCCCGGACGGTGGTCTGGTCTGTTCCCGTGCCGGTCTCCGCCCCCCAGGCGGCTCCTGTTCCTGCCCCCCGGACGGTGATCCGGGCACTTCCTGACTCTGCGCCCAGAGCGCTTCCCGACTCTGCGCCCAGAGCGCTTTCTGACTCTGCGCCCAGAGCGCTTCCTGACTCTGTCCCGCATAAGCTACCTGTTAAGGCAGACTTTGTTGGTCCCGCCTGCCCGCCCGCCCTGTTCTGTTTCTTTGCCTTGTTTTGTTCCAGTTTTTGTTACTGTTCCTGTTCCCGTTTTTGTTCCTGTTTTTGGTTTCCGTGTTCCTGTCCCCATCGTTCTGTTTGTTCCTGTTTTTCTGCCTTGTCCCCCTCCTGGTCAGTTGTGTCGTGTTTTGTCCTGTTCCCGGTTTTGAGTCCTGTCTGGTGTTTCGTTGTTTTCCTTGTCCTCGTGTTGGTCTCCTCCCGTTTCATCTCGTCATCTTCCTCCTGCGTCCTCTCGTCAGCCTCCTCCCTTTACCTCTCGTCGCATTCCTCGTTTCTCTCGTCTCCCTCCTCCTGTGTCGTCTCGACGTCTTCCTCCCTGTTTGTCTCATTGTCCGTACTCGTCCTTGTCTTTCCTGGTTTTGTGTTTGTCCTGGTTTGTCTGTCCCTGTTTTGTTTTTTTTTTGTTCCGGTTCCTGTCTGCCAGTTTTTCTGTGCCTGTTCTGGTGTTCCTTTTTGCCTGTTCTTGTTCGTGTTCCTGTTTTTCTGTTCCTGTGTTCCTGTCTGTGCCTGTTCCTGTTTGCCTTTGCCTGTTCTTTTCTGCCCGTTTTTCTCTGCCCGTTTTTCTCTGCCTTTTCTCTGTCCCGTCTTTGTCCTGGCCCTCCTCTGGGGCGGCTTCTGGGGTTGGCTCCCCGGGTGGGTCGCTTTGGGGGGGGGTGGGGGGGGTGGGTGGGTGCTGTCACGCGTACAGTCCATGAGCCTTTGTTTACATCCTGTCCATGTGTTTGTTTTGTCATGTGCTCCCTGTCTCCGCCCTTGCCCCGCCTCGCACACCTTTGTTTAGTCTCGTCACCTGTTCCCTCTTGTTAGCCCGTGTATATATACCCTGTGTTTGCCCTCTGTCTTGATTCTGTCAGTGTGTTCATGGTTGCCTGTCTGTTTTGTTAAAATGAATCGCATTAAACCTATCAATCCTCATCTGCGTGTGTATCCGCTTCAGCCGTCTCACACAACGTGACAGTCAATATGTAAAATAGACATTTACTTTTACATTTGCGGCATTTAGCAGACGCTCTTATCCAGAGAGACTTGGCTATGTGTTCAGTCAGAGTATGAATCTCTATCTAGTACAAACAGGTTTAAGTTCAAACTACTCTCGAGCTCAAACACTGCCATAAACAAGAAATACTTTCATTGGTGACCATTTTGACTTACGATGCTATGAGTAACCACATGCTGTAGGTCACGGCCTTCTTAAATGTATCAACAAACAGACAATTAACGTTAAATTCGCTTGAGTGGGAATTTCTCAAAGTTTACTGCTAATTTTTGACACCAAACCAGAACAATGTGGCGTTAAACAGACTTTAATTAATAGGGGTTGCGCGGGATAACTGCTAACTACCTGGGAGGTAAAAGAGGCCTTTTAATAAACGGCAACGACACAACTCCACCCCTCCAAAAAAAGAGAAGACGCAACTTAATCAAAGCCGAGCTGGCAAGGCTTAGTTTGAACACAAAGCGGGCCTTCTGTTGGAATCCGTCGTCCTCACATTCAACTGTTTTCTCTCAAGTAGCATAATTACTGCCGCCTTTCAAGAGAACATTTGTGTCGCATTCAGAAAGCAGCCTTGACTTTTATCGCGTCTGGCCTTAAAGGAATGCTGCCGCTTTAATAACTAAGACTGTTGTTCGTTACAAAACCCTCAAAAAGAAAGTGTTTTGGCTTCACTGGCTCAGCCATTTGTTCCTTCCCGTCTCACTTTGGGTTCAAGGGAAGTGAAGCGAGGAGCACGTAGGCCCTGCAAAATTCTTTACTTCTGGTGGACATAACGGCAGATATTAATGTGGCGGGGTGTCACTTGGGGGTCTAATAGGCCAAGAAAAAAGCAAAATGAGCTGGAGTTTGTTTTAAAGACCAATTACACCCCTAAATCATATTTGCACTCTTTCTTTATTAGTCCACCTTAAATATGTTTGCTGAGTCAACCTTAAAGAGCTCACTTTTGGGGGATTGTTCTTTTTTTGGAAGCAACCTGGTGCACACGGGTCATTACCCTCAGAATTCTTAGACAAGCCTTATTTGGTTAATTATGGATGAGTGAAGAGAGGTATTACCACATTCAGGATAGAGGGATGAGGCTTAGTGATGTGGAGAATGTTATTTATACTTCAAAGCCTTTTTATGAAGAGTAAAATGATTGGTTCTGCTGTTTTTTTTGGAGAAACGGAGATGTAACTATGACCCCCATACACTACTAATAAAGAAAATAATGATGGTTTTGGGGGAAAACATTAGGGTAATTTTCTTAAATTCTAGATGAATTGCTAGAATTTATACAAATTAAAGTTTATTTATTATAAACAGTTTCAATTGTTGGTCTGTAATGTGAAAATCACTACACTGTAGGAAGCAATATATTGGTACAACCTAACAAAACACTTGGTAACAAACAAATAAACTAGTTGAACGAAGGTTGATTGGTTGAATGAATGACTCGGTCAATCAAAGTTCTTTTGAGTTGTTGAGTTGCTAATTATCACATGAGGTATTAGTTTTTAGGTTGTACAAACTAAACACTGGTTATTGTGCAATAATCATGTTATTAATTGTTACAATACTTAAGCCTGTGCTATGCAAATGATTGAGAATGAATCATAAATCAATATAATCATCATAATAATTATATAAAATTAAAATGTGCAGTATTTGGTTCTTGTACACTGTAAAAAGTGCTTACATTTTTTTAATTGAATTAAACTTGTTACCACATGAAGTAATTTCTTTAGGCTGTACCAACAAAGCACTTTATACAGTGCAGGTAATCAAGTGAGTCTTGGAATTGATTACATTAGAGTTAACAATAAAAAAGTCACTCTGTAAAAATAGAAAGTTGATTTAACGTAAAAAAAGTTATTGTCCTTGCTGCATTAAATACTTTGTTGTATTAAACTTTTTTTATTGAAGTTCATTGAATTTCTGATAGTAAGTTAACAGAACAAAAATCTGTTTTATGACATATTATGTCAAGTTCAAATAACTAAAAAAATTTATGCAACATAGTCATTTATTCAGGTTTAAACCCTCACTTTTATTTTTACAGTGTACTAATACTTCAAGATACGTTCCATAGTCTAACGTGTTCTTTTACTCATCACTAAATGTCAATTTACAAAACAAATTTACAAGATTAGTCACAAATTCACACAAACCTACTTTTACTATTTGGGCTGCCAAGAAACTTGAATCTTTCACTACTGTGTCAATATGTGTTCCAAGTTAACAGAACAAGAGCTTGTGTTTTATATGCATAAACTTTTTAATAAACTTATATTAAGTTAAAATAACTGAAAACATTAAGACAGTTCAGAGAGTAGGTTAAGGCCCCCACTTTTTTTTAACAGTGTACAAAGATTTTGTGACTAAAGCTGAACTTTAGAATGTGCAGGACATTATCAAGTATCTGTGAGTATTGAACTTTTATATATACTAAATAATTAAAAATAAAAAAAGCTATAAAGTTGGCCCTATTGGCACCATTGGCTTCCTCCTGATGGCGACCAGCCCTCAAAGATAACTAACTATATATGAAATGAGTAGTGACTTAATTAGGACCTATGTTGGATTACATGCGCCTACCATGACTTTTGCCTGGAGCCGTCTGTATAGCCACACCTCCTCGGTGCCAGCACCAGCCTGTAGTGGGTTCCTGTACTGTTAAAAAACTAATAATAATAATAATAATAATAATAATAATAATAATAATAATATGTTTCTGGGAATAAAACATAGATCCTTGTTCTGTTGACTTACTACTGGAAATAAAATACAGCAGCTTTGAAGCAACGTTACTATTTTACAGTGTACAATATACATACATATATTATTTTCATAATACATGATACTACCTGTGCATTACAATGTAATAATATAATAAGAATGTGTTTATTGCACTGTAATAAAAGTGCTTCCTTGGTACACTTTGTTGGGACAATCTAAAAAAAATACTTCATGTGGCAACAAGTAATTGAAATAGCTTGATTTGACAAAAAAAATACTTTAATTAGGAGATTTTTTCATTCAAAGCACTTTTTAGGTTGAATAAAACTTGTTGAATTGCCTGTTTGTGCTTGTTGTCCCAACCAGGCACTTTTTACTATGTGTGCATTATTACAGCTACAACTTTCTAATTATGTTCCAACACAGGTCACAATAAATAAAGCTGAATGCAGAGTAAGCAATCTGTTTGGAAACTGTTCATTCAGGCTTTGTTGAGCCCATAACTAAACAGCGCATACAACTGCAATGCCATTTAGTCATACATTGGTCTATAGCAGGAGCCAAAATGGAAATTTCTAACTCAAACTCGCACAACTTGATGGCATTTGTTTAGATTGTTGCTGTAATTCATGTGCATTAGGTTACCTGCAGCTGCTCTGCTGCATCACAACACAAAATGCTTCAGTCTAGACCTTTGTGACCTATGAGGTCTGCTAAGACCTCCAAAATAGTCCTAGTTTTGTTTATTGTTAAAATTCACTGACATTTAGCCGAGAGACTCCCTGCCCTTCTGATGGAGGCTGGTACATTTCTCAGGCCTAAGGTTACAGATGTTTCTTTATCTCACTAGCTGTGTGCCCTCGGGGCAAACCTACGCTAACTCTATGCTAATCAAGTGTATGCATAGAGCATAAACATCTCTGCAGGAGTCAGACAAATTTACAATACACAATATACCCTCAACAAGTGCTTCATCTACACTCACTGTTCATTTTATCAACTCCACTGTCCATATAAGAGCATCTGATTCTGTGTATACTTTGTTAGCCTGCTCTTTAATGGTCAGGACCCCCACAGGACCACCACAGAGCAGGTGCTTTTAGGGAGGTGGAGCATTCTCAGCACTGCAGTGACACTGACGTGGTGGTGGTGGGTTAGTGTGTGTTTTCCTGGTGTGAGTGGATCAGACACAACAGTGCTGCTAGGGTTTAAACACCATAGTCCATCAACCAAAGCTATCAAGACAACAGTGTCCTGTGGGCAGCGTCCTGTATCCACTGATGAAGGACTAGATGAATACAGACTGTGCAGCAGCAGATGAGCTACTGTCTCTGACTTTACATCTACACGGTGGACCAACTAGGTAGGAGTGTCTAATAGAGTGGACAGTGAGTGGACACAGTGTTTACAAATCCAGCAGCACTGCTATGTCTGAGAATACAGAGAAACAGATGGACTACAGTATGTAAGTGTAGAACTACAAGTGCTTCAGTGTCACTGATAAAATGAACAATGAGTGTAGGAGGTGGTTTTAATCTTCGGGCTGATCGGTATGTACACGTCCTACATAATAATTATATTATATAAAATATTAAATAATATGTTTAGATATATATGCCCTTTATATTCAAATAGTGAAACAGAAATGATGCAAAGTTACTTAGAAATATGGTCCCATTACCATACACTCATATGGAGATATAAGTAAACTCTTGTTTATCTTTAGTTTTTCTGCATAATATGGACGTTTGGACAATGAACCCAGATGTTCTGTCCAGTAATACCCAGCAGTGACAACCACGATCATTTAATATAACAACTATTAATTTTTCAAAGAATTAACATCATTAAACAAGCTCATGCAGAGTGGGAAATGTTTTCCTTCAGAGAGATTTGTGGCTAAATGATGGGTGATGATGGGAACCAGACATCTAAAGAGTATCCATCCATCCATTATGTTCCATTTTATCCCGCTAGTCAGGGACATGCTTGACTGGAGCCAATCCCATCATCATCTGGCGACACCACGGACAGGTCGCCAGTCCATGGCATGGCCAACACACACTCAATCTAGAGTGAGCAATACCTAATAAAACCTAATTTGCACGTGTTTGGACTGTGGGAGGAAACCGGACTACCCAGAGGAAACCCAGACCGGGGTCTTGCTGTGAGGCGACAGATCTAAAGTGTATAATACCTTTAAAACCTCTAAAAACGTGAAGTCCATCCATTAATCCATGCATCCATCCATTAACTTCTGCTTTATCCTGCTAGTCGGAGTCATGGGGGCTGGAGCCAGTGCCAGCATCATCGGGCAAAGGTAGGGAATACCAGTACACCAGGTCACCAGTCCATCATATGGCCAACACCCTCACAAGTAATTTAGAGTGACTGACCACCCTAAAATGCATGTGTTTGGACTGTGGGAGGAAACCGGAGTACCCGGAGGAAACCCACTTAAGCACGGGGAGAACACACACACTCCACACAGAACAGCCCGGACCGGAAATGGAAGCCGGATTGTCTTGCCATGAGGCGACAGTGCTAACCATTACACCACCACCTCTTCACTTAAAATCACATCATTAAAGTAAGTTTATGTACATATCAAACTTAAGGGACATGGGTAGGTTCACTGGTGGTTTAAATAGTAAGTGTAAAGTAAAATGTCTACATATAATGCCTATATCTGTGTTGTAGACGTGGTGACCCCTGGTTACTATCACCACCCCTGTAAAGAAATCAGAGTCTCTACCATGGTGAACCACTTCACACCACTTCAGGTTCCAGCAGGAACCTGAATAAACTTCAGTTAGTTCAGAACGCTGCAGCTAGAGTACTAACTAAAACCAAGAAATTCCATCACATCAGTCCAGTTTTATCAGCACTACACTGGCTTCCTGTTAAATTCCGTATCTACTATAAAATCCTTTTACTGACGTATAAAGCCCTGCACGGTCTCGCACCGGAGTACCTGCAAGATCTAATTTCCTATTATGAACCGCCATGATCACTCAGATCACAGGATGCTGGTTTTCTAATAGTTCCAAAAATTCAGAAGACTTCAATGGGGGGAAGAGCTTTTTCCAACAAAGCCCCCAAATTGTGGAATAATCTCCCAGTTAATGTCTCCTTAAGATAAAGGCAGGAGATCTGGGGGTTCATGGACACAGAGGTTTATGGTGAGATGTTGGTGCTGTTGTTCCACCACTTCATGCGATCACACAGGTTTGTTGACGGTGGAGTGGGGGGATCCCAGTGTCTCAGGGTGGTCTCATGTCCATGTTACCTTCTGGTTCTCTCCTTTCAGTTTAGGCTGTTATAGTTAGATCTGCTGGAGTCTCCAGCCTCACTCTAAAATTCTGAAAATTCATATTCTCTACAGTCTTACTCCTGAGCCCAACTAACTTTCTCTCTTTACTCTTTCTGAGGTAATGACTGTCCTCCCGTCTGTTGAACGCTGGAGGGGATTGTTTCTTGGTTCTTCCCAAGGTTTCTTCCTCCAGTCTGAGGGAGTTTTCCCTTGCCACTGTTGCCTCTGGCTTGCTTACTAGGGGATATAAAAAGCACTATACAAATAAACATGACTTGACTGACCAAACTACTCTGAATGACTTTTTCTACCCCCAGCACTGAATCAATCAGAAATCCAGAATTTCTGAAAATTCAGAATTTGGTTTTCAGTATAAAGATGTTTGTGTTCTGTGTGTCCACTCTTTCTCTTATCTTCTTATCTTCCACTCTTTCTCCACACCTCTAAAGTCCAATCCAAGTAAGCCAAGCTGGATTCTGGCGTGGTCAGTCCATTGTTCTGGGAACACCAGCAGCTCTTTTCTCAGTGAGGAGCTTCTTAAACAGCTACAGATCCGTAGGGCTAAGGTGTTCTCACAGTGGAAGGATGGACAGTAAACGTGGGGGGGGGGGGCTGCTGTACGGACCAGCGAGCATGGAGGCAGGGCCTCGTGCCTCACATGAGCACAATAAGAGGATCTGTATGCACTGAACTCCAATTAATGTGACAACCCTGCTATCTGCTTCCACACCGAGCGCACATCCAGCTACATCCAGCAGCTCGGCTCGCTCTGCACACGCGCCACCACCACCACTACTACTGCTCTGTTTAAACACGTACAGCAGAACTCACTGCTCCGATAACGTCCCCTCACTCTCTCACTCTCTCTCTCTCTTTTACTCTCCCTTTCCCTATCTCTCTCTTTTACTCTCTCTCTCTCTCCCTATCCCTCTCTTTTACTCTCTCTCTCCCTATCCCTCTCTTTTACTCTCTCTCTCTCTCCCTATCCCTCTCTTTTACTCTCTCTCTCTTACTCTCTCTCTCTCCCTATCCCTCTCTTTTACTCTCTCTCTCTCTCTCCCTATCTCTCTCTTTTACTCTCTCTCTCTATCTCTCTCTTTTACTCTCTCTCTCTTTTACTCTCTCTCCCCTATCTCTCTCTTTTACTCTCTCTCTCTCTCTTTCCCTATCTCTCTATCTCCTTATCTCTCTTGTACTCTCTCTCTATATATCTCTCTTTCCTCTCTCTTGGTTTTACTCTCTCCTTCTCTATCTCTCCCTTTCACTATCTCTCTTTTACTCTCTCTCTATCTCTCCCTTTCCCTATCTCTCTCTTTTTCTCTCTCTCTCTCTCTTTATATCACCTTTTCCCTGTCTTTTTTACTCTCTTCCTCTCTCTTTTACTCTCTCTCTCTCTCTTTTACTCTCTCTCCCCCTATCTCTCTCTTTTACTCTCTCTCTCTCTCTCTCTCTCTCTCTTTCCCTATCTCTCTTTTACTCTCTCTCTATATATCTCCCTTTCCTCTCTCTTGGTTTTACTCTCTCTTTCTCTCTCTCCCTTTCACTATCTCTCTTTTACTCTCTCTCTATCTCTCCCTTTCCCTATCTCTCTCTTTTTCTCTCTCTCTCTCTCTCTCTCTCTCTATATCACCTTTTCCCTGTCTCTTTTTTACTCTCTCCCTCTCTCTTTCTTTCTATCTCTCCTTTTCCCTGTCTCTCTCTATCTCTCTCTCTCTCCCTTTCCCTATCTTTCTCTTTTACTCTGTATCCCACTATCTCTCCCTTTCCTTTATCTCCCTCTTGTCTCTCTCTCCCAGTCTCTGACTGTTTCTTTCTCACTTTCTCTATCTCTCTTTTTCTTCTCAGTCTCTCTCTCTCTCTCTCTCTCTCTCTCTCTCTCTCTCTCTCTCTCTCTCTCTCTCAATTTTTTACTGTCTCTGTCTTTCACTTTCTCCATCTCTCTCTTGTCCTGTCTCTCTTACTGTCTCCTTCTCTTTCTTAATCTCTCACTTTTTCCATCTCTCCCTCTCCCTCCCTTTCCTCTTATTCTCTCTCTCTATCTCTCCCTTTCCTCTTTCTCTCCTTCCCCTGTTTTCCCCCGTTCTCCTTCTCACTCTGTATGTCTTCTTTTATCTCTCTTTCCTGTTCCCACCCCTTTTTGCTTGCATACACTCTTTTGCTTTTCCTTCCATCTACCATCTATTTTCTCTCTCACCTTATTCTTTGCATTGATTTGTCTTTCTCTCTTTACCTCATCCTTTATCTCTTTCTTTCTTTCTCCCTCCTTTTTTTCCAATGTTCAAGACACAGAACGAAGGGAAATTAGCATGAGGTGCCCTGGGAATACTGTGAGGTAAATAAACAAGTAAAGTAAAAAAAAGTCATCTGAATATCAAAATAGTGCATTAGCATGTTTGCTGATCATTAACTAAATGTAATTTTGCCTCGTTCTTGTCCTCCACTGTACACAGAAATAGAGAAATAACAGCAGAGACGAGGAGGAAACAACTTTATTGCTTTCCTTCTGGTTTTCCATAACGCTGGTCTGCAGCTCGGCTCGGTCGGCTTCTGACCTCAAAACTCATCAGTGAAAACAAAACCTCTTTGCTCGCTGTCCAATGGAAAGCATGCATCTCTATTTTTATTTTTGTGCATCATTTGAACACAACAGCTGCCGTTTACATTTTATTAATTTTTAATGATGAATGGAACAATAGCTCCAAAATAGCTTGGGAAAAAAAATTGGTTCCATTGACTTGTATTGAAAGTAAAGGTGGTTTTATCTCAAATCAAATCAACAGAAGGAATTAAGGAGACACTGTAGATTCCAATAGCCTTGTTTTACAGACATTTAAATTAGCGATTTTTGACATTGAAACAGAAAACAAAAGAAGTACAGAAACACAAATTAAATGCACACTACCGTGCAAAAAAGAAGGCATCTAAGCTGGTAGTGTAAAAGCCTTTATCTGATCAATAAGGGTATTTTTACCAGTAAGACACCAGACATTTAACAATCATAAAGACAGTACACATTAACATAAATATCTTATTGTGAAATAAGTAAATCATATCTTGAGCTCCAGTTTGAAGAACAAAGTGTAGTTCCAGATTTCTCCTGGACACCCCAGACATTGTATGAATGTATTCAGTTCCTTCAGCAGCAATCTTGGGTGTCTCAAAACCTAGTGAGGGTCTACATAGACAGATTTTTTTCTGTCATAGTACGCGCTCCCGACATGTAGACTGTCCCAATTCTTACATACCTTAAACATGCTGTCTACTGAGGAACCTTATCTTTACCTAATTTTTAAGGAAGTATGCCAGGCTAAAGGCTAGCCCTAGCCGCCCGGCTATACCATCGCTATTCCTCGCAAACGTCTGCTCCCTCGATAATAAACTGGACTGCATTCGACTCCAGCGAGCGACCCAGCGAGAGTTCAGAGACTGCTGTGCTCTAGTCTTTGTGGAATCGTGGCTCAGCGACAGTATTCCAGACAGCGTCATTCAGCTAGACGGGCTAGCCTCGTTCAGAGCGGATAGGAGCGCGGCTCTGTCCGGGAAGACCCGCGGTGGAGGCGTGTGTGTTAACATCAACACAGAATGGTGCAACAACACTGTGACTGTCGCCAAGCACTGCTCGCCGCTGGTGGAGTTCATCATAGTCAAGTGCAGACCTTTTTATTTAGTACGGGAATTCTCCGCCATGCTGATAGCCGCCGTGTACATACCGCCTCGCTCTAGCGCTAATGCTAATGCTAAAGAGGCACTGTGGGAACTGCACGGGGGCGTCAGCGATCTGCAGACCAGACATCCAGACGCACTGTTCATTGTCGTCGGAGATTTCAACCACGCTAATCTCTAGTCAGTCCTCCCTAAATTCCATCAGCATGTGGACTTTGCCACGAGAGGAGCGAACGCGTTGGACCTTGTTTACACAAACATACCCAGCGCGTACCGGGCGGAGCCCCGCCCCCACCTCGCGTTCTCAGACCACATGTCTGTGTATCTGACTCCAGCTTACACACCCCTCATCAGACGCTCCAGACCAGTTCAGAAGCAGGTGAAAACCTGGCCGGCAGGAGCATCTCTGCCCTTCAGGACTGTTTTGAGTGCACTGCATGGGACATGTTCAGGGAGGCTGCGACTGAAGGCGACTCTGTTAACTTGGAGGAGTACACAGCATCAGTCACTGGCTACATCAGCAAGTGTATTGATGATGTCACTGTCTCCAAGACCATCACCATACGCCCAAACCAGAAGCCGTGGATGACTCCTGAGGTGCGTGCGCTACTGAGGACCCGCGACTCGGCCTTCAGAGTGGGTGACAAGGCGGCCCTAAGGAAAGCAAGAGCCAAATAGTCATGAGCCATCCGAGAGGCAAAGCGCGCACATGCCCAGAGAATCCACAACCACTTAAAGGACACGGGTGACACGCGGCGCATGTGGCAGGGCATCCAGGAAATCACTCACTACAGGACAATGCCACCGTCCTGTGACAGTGATGCCTTTCTCCCGATGCCCTAAACGACTTTTATGCACGGTTTGAGGCACAGAACAACACGTTGGTGAACAAGATCACACCCAAGCCAGACGAGCAGGTGTTGTGCCTGACTGCAGTGGACGTGAGGAAAACTCTGCGCAGAGTCAACCCACGGAAAGCTGCAGGACCAGACAACATCCCTGGCAGAGTGCTCAGAGAGTGTGCAGACCAGTTGACAGATGTTCTCACGGACATCTTCAACGCCTCCCTGCGCAGCTCCACTGTCCCAACGTGCCTCAAGACCACCACCATTGTCCCCATGCGGAAGAAGTCCACGGTGTCCTGCCCCAATGACTACCGCCCCGTAGCTCTCACGCCCATCATCATGAAGTGCTTCGAGAGGCAAGTCATGAGGAACATCAAGACCCAACTGCCCTCTTCATTGGACCCCCTGCAATTTGCATATCGTCCCAACCGCTCCACGATGCCATCACCACCACCCTTCATCTCTCCCTTACCCACCTGGAGAAGAAGGACACCTACGTCAGAATGCTGTTCACAGACTTCAGTTCAGCATTCGACACCATCATCCCACAGAATCTCACCAGGAAGTTAAGCCTGCTGGGCCTCAACACCCCCCTATGCAACTGGATCCTGGACTTCCTGACAGGGAGGCCCCAGTTAGTCCGGTTCGGGAACAGCAGCTCCAGCACCATCACCATGAACACTGGGGCACCCCAGGGCAGTGTACTGAGTCCTCTGTTGTTCACCCTGCTGACTTATGACTGTGTTGCGAAACACAGTTCTAACAGCATCATAAAGTTCGCTGATGATACAACTGTGCTGGGTCTCATCAGCAAAGGCGACGAGTCAGCATACAGGGAGGAGGTACAGCAGCTGACAGACTGGTGTACAGTCAACAACCTTCACTGGAATGTAGAGAAGACTCCCTCCACCCATCCTCACCCTCTTCTATAGGGGAACCATAGAGAGCATCCTAAGCAGCTGCATCACTGCCTGGTTTGGGACCTGCACAGCCTCTGACTGCAAGTCCCTCCAACGCATTGTGAGGACAGCTGAGAGGATCATCCGAGTCTCTCTCCCCTCTGTCTTGGACATTTACACCACCCGCTGCATCCACAAAGCAACCAGCATTGTGGATGACCCCACCCACCCTTCACACAGACTGTTCTCCCTCCTGCCATCAGGAAGAAGGTACCGCAGCATCCGGTCCAGCACGACCAGACTCTGCAACAGCTTCTTCCCCCAAGCCATCAGACTTCTCAACACAACTCAACGTCTGAACTGTGATCTTCTGGTACATGTACACTCTCTCTCTCTCTCCAACCATTTACCCCAGATATAAAAAAGGGAAGCATTTTTGCACAAAGAACTGATAACTTTACTACCTCACTGGACTCTATTTATTACACATTGCACAATTTGCACACTACCGGCAATTATTTATTATTCTCTGTCTGTACTGTGTTGTGTTGTCTGTCCGCACTTGTTTGTTCGTGTTGCACTTGTGTCTGTATGCACTGTCTATGTTGCACCATGGTCCTTGAGGAACGTTGTTTCGTTTCACTGTGTACTATGTATGTAGTTGAAATGACAATAAAACCCACTTGACTTGACTTGACAACGCTTCCTCAGCCACTAAGACAATCCCATGATGCAACACAGGCAAATCTACAGGCAGTGAAGTGGTTTTAAAATGTGAGTTATTTTGATTCTCTCTGGAGCTTTAATGTGTTTATCATATAATCACACAAAACAGTATTTTATTTACAACTCTGTAACGAGTCTCTGACCATTGTGCAGTTTTATACTCGAGCCATTATTATTTATGCTAGCAGATTTTTAAGCCTCGGGCTATTGTTTTGGATGTCAGCCGGTGGTTTAGCTGGTTGCTAAGCTACCGGCTGACATCCAAAAAAGTGTTAGGGTGTTAGGTTGGGAGACAAAACGTAAAGAACATAAAGAAGCTCCGGGACCCTGCAGGCATGGTCAAATATTTGTCCACCCGATGCTGAAACAAAAGAGGAGGGGGTCTCAGAGGAGGTCGAGAGAGCGTGGTTTCAATGCACCTTCACTGGCAACTATTTGTGCTTTCTGTGTACGTTGGAGGCCAGTAGTGTTTGAGGGGCGGGGTTTATTTTACCTACAGTTCAATTCAGTGTCATTTCCAGACAGATGGGAAATATCGGGCTGAGTGTGTGTTGTAATTATATTAAGGGTTATCTGTAAATTGCTCATGCTAAAGTTAATTAATGTTATAACATTCGCCATTTTTAAGGTAGCTTGAATAAATGATTGTCTTTCTTTATTTGTCTTTTTCTGTTCTTTTCATCCTTCTTTCCTTCTTCCCTCACACACTGTTTGTTTACTTTTCCTTCTCTCTCCTTTCATTTCTTTATCCCACTTTTCTCCTTCTCACTCTGTATCTTCTACTTGTCTCTGTCTCTGTTTATCTTTCTGTCTTTCTATTTTTATTATTTTCACACTCTTTCTTTGTCTCTCTCTATATCTATCTCTTCCCCCTGCTCTATCTTTCTATCTTTCTCATTCTCTCTGCCTCTCTTCATATCTTTCTCATCTTTCTTTCATCTTTCTGTCTCTTTCTTTCTCTATTGCATCTTTTCTCCATCTCTCTATCTTCCTCTTTTTTTCTCTCTTTGTATTGCCCTCTTTTTTCTTTTTCTTTCTTTGTATTTTTTCTTTTTCTGTTCTTTTCATCCTTTTTTCTTTCTTTCCTCACTCACTGTTTTCATTTGCTTTTCCCTTCTCTCTCCTTTCATTTCTTTATCCCACTTTTCCCCATTCTCCTTCTCACTCTATATCTCTTGTCTCTATCTCTGCTTATCTTTCACTCTCTATATTTATAATTTCTCTTTTTTGTCTCTTTCTATATATCTATCTTTTTCTCCTGCTCTTTTTTTCATTCTCTCTGTCTCTCTTCACTCCTTTCTCATTTTTCTTTTGTCCTTCCTGTCTCTTTTTTTCTCCATTGCATCTTCTCTCCATCTCTCCTTCTTTCTTTCTTCCCTCACACACTGTTTTTGTTTGCTTTCCCTCTCTCTCTCCTTCAATATTTCCACCTCCCTTTTCCCCATTCCCCCATCTCACTCTGTATCTCTTCCTTTCTATTTCTTTCTCCTGCTCACATCACTTTTGCTTGCATAAACTCTTTTGCTTTTCCTTCCCTCTGCCTATACCTCTATATTTTCTCTCTCCCCTTATTCTTTGCTTTGATCTTAGTCTCTCTCTCTCTCTCTCTCTCTCTCTCTTTCAAGACACAAGGAAGAGATTTTAAGTTGATTGAATTTCAAATTCTATTAATTCAATTCGTACTTAAACAGAATAGTAAATAATTCTAAAAGTACTTCATATGGTAACAAGCAAGTGAACTAGTTTTAAAATGTGGCAAACAGTTTCAAATCAGTAATGAAAACTGAAACAGAACCTGCTCCACATCAAAAAGGACTATGTGAGGAACCAAGAAGGGTGAGCAATTGCGACAAACCAAAGACTCACAAAGAGCAACACGATTCAGAATAAAGGCATTTTTAAAGAATTAAGACAGAGAGGGACCAAAACAAGAAAAAAGGGGGGCGAAGAACCTTTCTGAGAACATATGCAAGAACCAATGAGAGAAAACAAAACTCAAAATGAGAAACTCTTTAATATAATTTCGAAGAACCACTGAGATGAAAGAAAATTCAGACTCTCTTGGAGCATTACAAAGAACTGCTCAGAGGAACCAAGCTTCAGAATAAAGGCTCTTTTAAAAGCAAAGGAAGAACCAATGAGAGAAACCAAAACTCAGAAGGAGAAACAATCTTTGATCATTAAGAAGAACCACTGAGAGGAACCATGGAAAAAGGAAATACTCTCTTAGATCATTATGAAGTATCAATTCAAAGAACCAAGCTTCAGAATTAAGCCCTTTCTAGGACCATTAAGAAGATACATAAGAGGAACCAGGAATAGATATGGACACCACCATATCTAGGGACCTGAAGTAGGAGTCTCCGTGGCCAATAAAGCACAGCAGAGAATGTTCTTCCAGAGACAGCTGAAGAAATTCAACCTGCCGCAGACTTTGATGATCTAGTCCTACACAGCGATCATCAAGTCCATCCTCACATCATCCATTACCATCTGGTTTTGTTCTTCCACCTCACAATCGTTGGATCCAATCTGCTAACGCTTCAGGATATCTATGCCAGCAGGATGAAGAAACGTGCTGGCAAAATGACATCACATTGTCTAGACACTTCCCTCCAGCAGAAGGCTCAGGACCACCCAGACCAGCACATCTAGACATGCTAACAGCTTTTTCCCCAGAGCTGTTATTCTTATTAACCACAGTGGTCACCCTGCACTTCAAACTCAGTCTTTAACTGAATCTCACTGTGTTACAGGAACTCTTATAACATAATGCTTATTTGCACAGCTGTACAGATGCTGTAAATAATAGCTCTAATAATATATAATATATACTGAGACTCACTTATGTGTAGAATATCTATAAGCACAGATATTTATATATCTCATTAGGACCTTTCCCGCCCCTTTATTACTCTTATTATTCTGATGCTATTTATTGTCTGTTATTGTACCTTTTCTTTAGTGTAATATTGTTCTTATTACATGTCATACATGTGTGCCCCACCAAGATAAAAACTCATTGTATGTGTGACATACTTGGCAAAATAAACGATTCTGATTTTGAAAAGGAGAAACTCTCTAAGAGAATTATGAAGAACACAGTGAGGAACAAATCTTCAGAATTAAGCCCTTTCTAGGACCTTTCAGAAGATACACAAAAGGAACCAGGACTACATATGGTCACCACCATATCTAGGGGCCTGAAGTGGTAGAGAAACACAGTCTCCATGGCCAAGAAAGCACAGCAGAGAATGTTCTTCCAGAGACAGCTATAGAAATTTAACCTGCCATAGACTCTGATGATCTAGTTCTACACAGCGATCATCGAGTCCATCTTCACATCATCCATAACCATCTGGTTTGGTTCCTTCACCTCACAAGAAGGAGACAAACTCCAGCGCATAATCTGGACGGAAGAGCGGATCATTAGATGATTAGATGAAATTACAGCTGACCCCTCTCATCCTGGACATCACATCTTCCAGACACTTTCCTCTGGCAGAAGACTCAGGACCATCAAGACCAGCACATTAATTTTACATGTCATACATGTGTGCCTCACCACACTTTGTGACATACTTGGCGGAAGAAATGATTCTGACTCTAAAAAAGGAGAAACTCTCTAAGGGCATTCTGAAGAACACTGAGAAGAACAAACCTTCATAATGAAGCTCTTTCAAACAACATGAGGAAGAATCACTAACCAAAGCTCAGAAGAAGAAACTCAAAGAACATTAGAAGGAACCACAGATAGGATTGAAAAGGAAATTCCATTGCCAAACAGGTTTGATATCATGAATCATCTAATAACACGTTACATGTACATGTATTCAAATGTAATAAAAGTGGTACGGGCACAAATTATGACAAGATCCATCCATCTTTGGGTGCTAGAAAAGCTATTTAAATGTCTTGTATTATTATTATTAATAATATTATACTATTAATAAAACAGAAGGGGTCTGGGATTTGCAGAAAATGATTTATTATATAAGTTGTGCCCAGGACATCCTCACCTATCTTCACTTAGAAAACCAACAGAACTTGTAATCTGAGTTCAGACTGCATGGCTGTAGACTGTAGACCGCTGGCGTTGGAAACTTGGTGTGGAATGTGAAAAAGAAAGTAAATGAAATGGCATTTTCTTCTCATATCCGCTTTGCTGAATGTTAAAAGGCAGCATGTCTTTTTAGAATGCAGTCAGGAAGGTGGGAGGTATCGCTACGTTCGGGAAAACAAATAAGGGTTTTGTTTACATGGGTTTGAGCGAACGATACCAGGTTCTCATTGAAATCCACGAGGCATTTACTGATAGTGAGGACAAATTGGGACATATAGCCCTAAGTGAGTGTGGCAGAGAGGGAAATGGCTAAAGTATAATTACATATTGATAGCTGGGGGGCAGCTGAGGTGCTTAGCAATTTCAGCAGCCGCTAAAATATTCAAAATACTGTAGTCAGCTAGTCTCAGGAAAGAAACTTTGTGAAGGAGGAAGTTCAGATCAGTAGCACTGAAACATAAATACATGGGCGTATACCTACATAGAGTTGCAAAACAATGATATCACTTACAATAATACTGTATGTCTAACATGTTAAAGTGAGAAACAGCTTCGCCCTTGAAAAAGACTGTCAAGGTCTTTCTTTCTGAATTAAACTTTTTTGTTTCTTCTTTTTCATGTTTCGTGAGTTGCAGAGTTTAAATAGTTTCTTGGATGCGGGTAAACATTCCACTGCGCAGCACAGGCCGGTTCTTAGGTTATGATCCACCACCGACCTTATTATTATTATTATTATTATTATTATTATTATTATTATTATTGGTACACGTTTTTTGTCCTCTAACATGTCCTGAATTTTTCCACACAACAACGGCATTCCAACTCCAGATTAGTTGGTCTGAACAGGAATGTCGGAATGCCAAACTGACCCACATTCCTCCATGTGTCTAATGTACAGCCATACTGAACCATACTCCTCAACGTTGTTTTACCACAGATATAACCTGCACTTCTCTGTGTCTAATCCACAAAGTTTTTTATGTATCTAATCCACAGTCATACTGACCCTCAGTCCTCTATGTGTCTAATCCACAGTCATACTGACTCTCAGTCCTCTGTATCTAATCCACAGTCATACTGACCCTCAGTCCTCTGTATCTAATCCACAGTCATACTGACCCTCAGTCCTCTACGTGTCTAATCCACAGTCATACTGACTCTCAGTCCTCTGTATCTAATCCACAGTCATATTGACCCTCAGTCCTCTGTATCTAATACACAGTCACTCACCCTCAATCAACTAGACACATAGAGAAATGAGGGTCAGTATGACTGTGGATTAGACACAGAGGAAAGAGGGTAGTTCTTGAGTAGAAGGGTATCTGAAGGAGAGAGAAGTTCTTGAGAAGAAGGTCATCTGAAGGAAAAAGTAGTTCTTGAGTAGAAGGACGTCTGGAGTAGAAGGTAGTTCTTGAATAGAATGTCATCTGGAGTAGAAGGTAGTTCTTGAAAAGAAGGTCATCTGGAGGAGAATGTAATTCTTGAGTAGCAGGTCATCTGGGGGAGAAGGTTATTCCTGAATAGAAGGTCATTCAGAGGAGAAGGTAATTCTGGAGTAGCATGATGTCTGAAGAAGAAGGTCGTTCTTGCGTTGAAGGACCTATGGAGGAGAAGGTAGTTCTTGAGTCGAAGGACGTCTGGAGGAGAAGGTAGTTCTTGAGTCGAAGGACGTCTGGAGGAGAAGGTAGTTCTTGAGTCGAAGGACGTCTGGAGGAGAAGATAGTTCTTGAATAGAATTACGTCTGGAGATGAAGGTAGTTCTTCAGTAGAATTACGTCTGGAAATAAAGGTAGTTCTTATACCTGCTAACTCAATAGCATCTAATCATTAAGTTTAGTTAAAATCACACTTCATAACATCAGGATCACATGCAGCATATGTTGTGATATCTGATTGCACCTTTTCCCTCACGATATCATCTAAACCAGTGAAAGACATATTTGCCTCCAACTTATCTGTTCTGTTTTTCATTAACTGGCCCGTCTGGACTTTGAACAATGTTGGAATTAGTGAACACAATCTATAGACAGCCTTTCATATGAGTCAGATCAGCTAATTTAAGTCACGCCCAGCATCTAAGTGAGCCCCCCAATTGATTAGACCTTCAGGAACTGAATTGAAGACCTACTGAATCCCTACTTCATAGTAGTGGGTTAAATAAATTTTTTATAAAGTATCTATAGACACGCTCTTCATGAGTAAATTCAGCTACATTTATTGGCTCCCATCTCAGACACAAGTGTTTAGTTTGATAGCTTGTATAGTGTTCATAGAAAAGCACTGACCAACAGAAAGGGACACTCCACAGCAGCCACCTGAGGCATGACAAATGCCAAGTGGATGGTACAAAGCCCGCCAGCACTGGGCTGTGCAGCATTGGAACTGTGGTCTCTAGAGCGATGGTGCTCCATCCAATATCTCTAGGATTTTTGAATATTGGTTGAAAGCAATCAAATCCTCACAGGAATCTTCCAACAATGTCTCCCAAGAGGTTCCTGCAGTGAAAGGGTCCAAACTCCCTACATATCCCATTCATTTCAGAAGAAACTTAATTTAGCAGATGTCTATGGATGAATGTAAGATTTATATTTTTAGACGCCACCAAGTTGAAGTCCTTTACCCACCATTTCACAATTTATTATCATTAATCCTACCATCTTTCTTCACCTCCAGCAGACCCCGTTCAGCCACTTCCTGTTTATCTTAAACAGCTCTATTCAGCGTGGCCAGAGAGTTTCCGTCACCTACAATCACCTGCCCGCGTGCGGGGCCTCCGAACCTCGGGAGCGTAAACACCCATCTTCGGTGCAGGGGGTCTGCCTTTGATGGAGTGGCCCCGCCACGCTCCCATGCAGAGCACGGCAGCGCCAGTCACAACAGCAGTAGCGCGTCGATGCCGGAGCCATGCTTCATCCTTATTGATGGCTCGAGCTTTTTGCCTTTCAAGATTCGTATCACTGCCGCTGTTACGATGGCGCGATTTGAGCAGAAATGACACGTGACAACGTGGGAGTGCAGAGAAAGCTAAACTGTACACTGGTTTTATTTATACTCTCCGTAATGGAGATGTACACAGTGTCCCAGAAGTATTTGGACAGCTCCCAGTCAGATGTAACAAGCCTTTTGCACAAAAGGTGCCCATATGAAGAGATGCATTCTGCCCAGAAAAGCATATCATGCGTTAAACAGGTATGCAGTTGTTTCATAAGTATCCAGACCCTTCTTCTAATTAGTGAATTTGTGTAATCTTTAAAACTTTGTCCAAAAGAATGGGCTGTTCAGAAGCCACTGCACATTAGTATAAGGTTGTCAGGTCCTTCAGCAAGGCTAGAGGGACGTAAAGCTCATGCAGCAGTATTAATATTATAATATATAAATATAAATATAAATTATATATACACATCATACAAACTATATATATATATATACACATATACATGACTTTATAATGTTTGGTTTCATGGTGATGCATTGCAACAGGTTTCAGGTATGTTTCCTGTATAACACCCAGACCCATCAAAACAGTGACTACCAACTTTTTACAATCATATTCTTTTATTTATTTATTTTTAACAAACCAAATACATATTACAATATGTAATTGAGCCTGACTTTCAGTGTTTATTTAAAAAATATGTTATGCATATAATTCTTACTATTTAAGAGTAATAATATACAGTTATGCATGGTATTATAAAGTGATGCAGATACAATATAACAGCTTATTAATGCCTTTTTAGAGCATCACAAACACTGGACTCATATGAAGTCTTACCAAACATCTTACAGTACTGTTTATAATGATATACTCAGGAGGTTCAACTCCCTAAAAAAAGGTGGGATCAGAGCCTCCCCCAACAGTCCTCCCAGCCTGCCCTCGCCATAATAATCAAAATAGATAACTAGACTGAGAAGCATGAAAATACAACCAACTTCCGAGACTGAACTTTAGCAACAATATCCATCACAGATTTCACAGAAGTCTCCTGACATGAAAGGTAGCTGTAATGCAGACACACTGAATACAGATCAAATGTGTCATTATATTTTATAGAATATATTTATAGAGTTATAGAAATGTCAGTGTGGTTTTATGTTAAAACATATGTCCTCTACTTTGTTTCTGATGCTGAAAAAGTAGGAACATTTAATTAAGTCTGTTTTAACAACAACAAAAAAAAATTGCTAACATGCAGGACAGACAGACTCCAGAACCAGGACTGAGAAATGCTGAATTAACTCTTGGGTGGTTCCATTTGTTCACCCCTCCATTCTCTCTGCTGTCCATCACGCTGGTTAAGTTTACATGTTGTCTGTCCATAAGGCTTTGTTGTGGTATGTGGTATGCTCTTTAGGTACTTCTGAACAACTGCAACAGGGTTTGGAGCCTTGCATTATGTGGTGTACCCCCAGAGGGTGCGCAAGTGTAGTTTTCAGCATATGGCGGTCTTTGACACATCTCAGCCTTCCCTCTGGAGAGTGTTTTTGATCTGGTTCCAGGGTTTTTCTTTACAATTAAAAGGATTCTTTGGTCGTCCACAATGAGAAGTCTTCTCGGCTTGGCCCTGTCAGAAGCCATTGCTGGGCTTTCTCTTATCTTAATGATGACCGCACAGATATTATAGGCCATACCTAGAGTTTCGACTGTCCATCGGAATCATCTGTTTATGTTTTATCATGTATGACCTCAGCTTGTGCACAGGCTGTTACTGCACTGTCCTGCAGTGAAGGGACTGTGCTATTATTTAATAGCTCAGCAAGTATGGCCAAAATTACTTAAACCTTTTTTTCTGTCATTGGCATGCGCCCCCGCAGTAGTCTGTACCGTTTTATACTATGAGTATTTTGGGAAGTATTCTTTGCTAGTAAACTGAGAAGGATATCTAACATTACTTCTTAAAGGCCAAATGATATCTATTAGAATATTATTACAAATATTATCATTAATTTTTTAAAACCCAAATTTTCAAATAAAAATCTAAATTGGCCTTATTTTTGAGCTTTTGGCCAATAAGAAGCCCCTGTCCCTTAACTTCCTTATGTTTTTAGGCTATCAGTTAATAGCCTATTAATGTGTTTATTCTTGTTGCGCATTGCAAAGCTATTAATTTTGCTTTCTGCAGGTCTTCTCCGCGTAACTCGTCCCACAACTTCTGATTGTCCAGTCTGGTTGTGTGATTCACACTTCTATACAGCTTTTTGATTGGATGCACAGATTCTGGAAAGTAACAGATTTTTCTGGATTTTTTTTCCATAGAGAATGGGGAACATGGAACATCTACTACTGAACTTCTGCTCAACCTACAGACATTGTTTCGCATACACTGGCTCAGGACACACCCCCGACCACAAATTGGTTTGACCTGCACTCATCTGTTGTCATTTTTTTCCATCCCTTGTTTTTTTCCCCAATAGAGTCCAATTCATTTTCATACCCAAACCTCATGGTTTCATTTAACCTACAGCCTCCAAACAGCATGAGTAGTATGTATCATACACTACCTCGCAAATTTTGATTTATGACCCTTGATTTATGGTATGTTTTCTGAGTTTGACTGACTGGATGGTACGGTTGACAGGCTAGTATGATTGACAGGTCAGTTTACCTGGTTAGGTTTTGTTTTGATTGACAGACAGAACATGCTCTGCAATTCCAGATATTGGGACAGGCTGTTGAAGTGTCAGAGGTCTTGTTTGTTGGGGTGAGAGGGGTGTCATTACCCTCTACACCCCCTCACTCCACACCTCGCACCCCCTGTTCTGTGTGTGCATGTATTTGGTTAAAACATGAGTATTGTCACCTACAAAGTGGTCAGGATGTCTGGGTGTATCTACTATTTCTTTGATGTTAGAATATCCCCACAGTACTGACAGACTAGCCGTCTTCAACATTAACAGTGTAATATTTGTTGGGGGACAGGGCCTGTGTGTACATTGTGATGACATAGGTACAGCGATGGCCAATCAGATACTACAGATTTCAACAGGAAAAAAACAGTATGGAGGTGTGTCCTGTGTGGTTAGGGTTAAAGCCCGATCGTCTGGGGTGCATGCTTTCACGCTTTTTGACCTGTGGAAGCAACAAGTATCGCTATGGCTGGAGTTCTTGGTAAGTGGCTTACAAGCATCTTTAAATATTTTCTGTAGTGAGAAAACCAACTGTGTTTTCGACATTGTTTTAACGTGTTTAATTAATAGGATTTTGATTTTAGATGCATCGGAAATTGAAACCCTCCAGGCTATCAGAAGTATCCAGGGCTTGTCCCAACTTTGTAAGTTTGTCAGATTTTTTTTTTTATTATTTAATATTGCTATGTTAAATGTGATAGTTTATGTTTATCAAAATAAATCCTACATTTCTGTAGTTACAGAAACTGACGACACAACAGCGTGTGAGAATCCTCTTGGTGAGTTCTGTAGTTTATAGTTTATAGTTTATAGTTTATAGTTTCTTTCTAGTCGTTGTTGTATAATTCTAATTGTTTCTGTAGCAGGATTGACACGTCTGGTCGAAACCACAGGGCTCTTAACACCACCAGGTTTTGATGGTGCAACAGACGCCAATGTGGTGTGTGAAACGCCTGGCGTTGTAGACGATAGCGTGTTCGGACCAATGCAATTCAGGCCTCATCTGACGAGCAGCCCCGGTGGGTCGCAGTCGGGTCAAAGTAGACCGAGCGCCGGTGAGAAACCAGTTTCGCGTGGAAAGTGTTCCAGAAAACGCCCCAGTGCTAATGACAAGTCTGTTCCCCGTGGAAAACGTCTTAAGTATGACGATAGTCGGAAATCTGGAGGTAAGAAAACATCTATCTATTCACAACATTGTATTAGCAAACGGTTTTTGTATTTATTTATTTTTCTTAAACTGTTTATAGATACGCGTACCAGTGAATGTTCTCTGTTTGATGGCGTGAAGCAATCTGTGACCGCGCCGGTGGTTAGTGATGTTGTCTGGACTGACGAGTTGCTGAACATATGGAATGAGAACAGCTTTACGGAAAAGGTGGATGAAACGCTGGACACTGGACTGCCTAATATCGATCTAGACGTGATACTGGGGGAACTAAGAGACATTGATGGGGGGAATTTAAGACCAAACCAGGAACATGAACGTCTGGTAAGCCGTAGTTGTCTTTCTAACGACATAGACGAACTAAGATCAGTGTTTAAACGGCAGTCTGATGAGATAATGCAAAATAGAATTGAGCTTCGTAGACGTGCAGCCATTGATCGAAGACGTGAAAAAACCATTCAGAAACTAACCGAACATATTCAGAAAGTAAGTGAACATTTCCAGAAAGTGTGTAAACAAAATCGACTGCAAACCACTGCAAAAATATCTAGGTATGAGCGTATGATACAGGCGATGCGTGAAGAACATGAGAAACATTTTAGATCTTTAACAGATGCGATGTTTAAATTCAACCGTGTTTTACAGTTAAAAAAACTTTTGCCAAAATCGCCTGTTGCGGGACCGTCTAAAAGGTAGTTTATACACACATATCCTTATTTCATCATGTTAAAGAAACCAACTCTGCAGTATATTTAGTTTATAGTAAATAAATATTGTTAAAAAGCGAAATAACAAACATACAAAATGGGGTCTAAAAGGTGTCGAGAGACAGGCAACAATCCGGATGTTGTTGACACAAATGATGCGTATATACAGATGTCTGTTAGCGATCAATTGCAATATTTAAATAACGAGTATGATTTGACAATTAACGAACTACAAGACACAGTACAGAGCCCTCCAGCAACTCGACATAGATGTGATGATTACAACCATATGGTAGATGTAATGTACAATCATGCCATATCCGATGCTTGGAGTGTGTCAACTATAAATGAAAAACTGCAATGCATAAATTATGAATGTGAGTCGGCTCTAACTTTCTTAGAAAGCACTGCACAAAGTACAGCGTTTAACACAAACAATGCACAGACCGGTTCCGGTATCCAATCACACAGACACCCGACTCTTGATTCAACAGCGAATAACCTTGGTTTGTCCGACAGTGACATAGCAGAGTTGGTGAGAAATGGTGGTGTTGTAGATGGTTATACAGTGGTGCCTAGAAGTAGGTTTAATAGCGTTGTGTTACACAAAGGTTTGGATTTACGCGCCGCACCGTCCACAGACATGGCGTCATATATGGCCTATGTACACAATACGTTGTCAGACATTGTATCATTCTCCAGAATGTTGGCTGGTGATGGTGGTGTAATCAACATTACTCTAAGAGGCGGTAGTTTAACATCTGATGTGAATGTTGTGTTGTCCGCAAGAGATGGTTACAGTGTTGATAGATTTTTGGATGCTATTGAAAGAGTTATACAGAGTAACAAGAACATTAAAACTGACGATAGTTTGACATTGACTGTATCAATAGCTATAAGTAAAAATGGCGGTGCTCGGCGTAAGGTTCGTGACCTAGCACACAATCAGGTTACTGATAAGAACAGATTGAATCTTTTTTGTCCAACAAATATTTCAAATAACCTGTGTTTTGCAATCTGTCTTGCACATTTTCTGAACCCGCACGTTGCACACAATAGGTTAGAACCTATAGCTGAACAGATACAGATAAATGCTGGCTACACACGTGATCATAAAGTGGGTTATAATGACATTGGATGTTTTGAAAACAAGTTTGGTGTTAAAATAGTTGTGTTCCACAAGAGTGTTTCGGGTAAATTAGAAAAGTATCAAACAAAAGACAAGCCACATACCAAGACCGTGTTTCTGTACCTCCATGATGGTCATTATTACTTGGTGAAAAATTTGAAAGCGTTCATGGGTGTGCCGTATGTTTGTGAGTTTTGTTACAAGGGTTACACTAACGCCAGAGATCATAGCTGTAAACACTGTTGTGATGTGTGTCAGGACGTGCTGTGTCACACGAAACCCCGACGTGGTAAATATTGTAACGACTGTTCACGCTACTGCAAATCTGACTACTGTTATGAGCAGCATAAGAAACAGAAACAACAGCCTACCACAGGGGTGATGGGGTCCTCATGTGACCTAACCAAGTATTGTAAAAAATGTGGACGTCGTTATCATGTTAGTTTAACCAAACCCAAACCCCACAAGTGTCTATCAGGGCGCTGCATGCAGTGTGGTGAAGAACTAATATCAGATACCACACATGAATGCTACATAGAGCCTATAAGGTTAAAAGAACCAAGCGAGGCTTATATTTTTTTCGATTTTGAGACAAGAATTGTAAATGGTAAGCATGAGGCTAACTTTGTCTGCGCAATTACATTTGATGGTAGTGAGTTCACAGCCGAAAGTTCTCGCTGCATAGAACAACTCGTCAATGAGTTTAGACGACCAAAATATCAGGGGTACACATGGTTAGCACACAATGCGGCTGGTTTTGACAATTTCTTGTTGTTGGAATATTTCTCCAATGCGGGTATCGCAGTCAAAATTACAATGATGGGGTGTAGACTGATCGCAATGTTTGACGAAACCTTCAGACAACGCTACATAGACTCGTACTCGTTTATCCCAATGCGTTTAGCCAAAACATCATCTGCATTAAATCTGTCGTGTTCAGAGAAAGGTCATTTCCCACACAAATTTAATCTGAAACAAAATGAAAACTATGTAGGTCCATACCCAGATAAACATTATTACGGCTATGATACAATGAATGACAAAGACAAAAACCAGTTCAATGAATGGTACAACACAGTCTCGGGTGGTGTGTTTGACTTCAGAAAGGAATTGTATGTTTACGGCAGGAACGATGTTGTTTTACTACGAGAGGCTTGCATTAAGTATCGTGATGAGTTCATTCAGTGTACAAAGCTAGACCCATTCAATTATACAACACTGGCATCATGCTGCATGGCTGTGTACAAGACACATTTTCTCCCTAAAGATACACTAGCGCTGACACATAACAACGCTTACGTTAATCAGCACAAGACATTTTCAAATGTTTCCATTGAATGGCTTGAGTATGTTAAGAGCTCTAGAGATGTTGATGTTCACCACGCACTCATGGCGAGATGAAATTTGGAATCTATTATGTAGACGGGTTTTATGTTAAGGATGGCGTGCGAAAAGCCTTAGAATTTAATGGTTGCATGCATCACGGTCATGAATGTCGTTACAATCCAAACCAGGTCCACCCCATGTCTAAGGTGTTGTATGGTGAATTGCGGAAACAGTTTGACATCAAGTTGGAGATACTTGTTCGCGAATATGGTCTGGATGTTGAAGTAATGTGGGAATGTCAGTGGGCTGATGCTAAGAAGAATGATTCAGATGTTGCTGCGTTTATGTCGTCATACAGTGCACCGATTAGGTTAAAACCAAGAGATGCTCTCTTTGGTGGTAGAACTAATGCGTATAAACTGTACTATAAAGCAAAGGGTGATGAGAAAATCAGATATTTGGACTTTACTAGTTTGTACCCGTTCTGTCAGGCAAAGAAGAAATACCCAGTAGGACACCCTCAAATAGTTTTCAAAAATTTCAGACCCCTCGAGGAATACTATGGACTTGTCAAAGCATCCGTGCATCCGCCTATAAAGCTCCTACACCCTGTTTTACCTTATCGCTGTATTGGTAAATTAATGTTCCCCCTCTGTCGTACATGTGCAGAGTTGGAAAACCTACAACAGTGTGATCATAATGATGATGACAGATCCATCACAGGGACGTGGGTCAGTATTGAATTATTGAAGGCTGTTGAGAAAGGGTATGTGGTAGCTAAAATTCATGAGGTTTGGCATTTCCCAGACAGTTCAGAAACATTGTTCTGTGGCTATGTAAAGACATTTTTACAGTACAAGCAGGAAGCAAGTGGTTATCCGGCACACGCTGTATCAGAAAAAGAGAAGGAGGAATACATCAGGGATTATTTTGAAAAGGAAAATATCCAACTGAATCCTGACAAGATATGTCTTAACCAAGCACGCAGGTCTATCAACAAATTGTTGTTAAACAGTTTGTGGGGTCGTTTTTCAATGCGGGAAAACTTGCCAGTGTCTGAGTTATTGACTGATTCTGAACAGTTTTCACAACACATCTTTGGTGAGGGCTATGACATTAAACACTTTTCATTTGTGTCTGATACTACAGCATTGGTTCAGTGGTGTTATTCGGAAGGTGACCATTGTCCGACACGCGACATTAATGTATTTCTTGGAGCATTCACAACGGCTCATGCGCGTTTAGAACTGTACAATCTGATGGACAGATTAGGTGATAGACTATTGTACAGCGACACCGACAGTGTTATTTTTGTTTCTCGCGAAGGTGACTGGGAACCCCCTCTGGGGCCCTACTTAGGTGATTTGACAGATGAGATTGGTGGTGATTACATAGTGGAGTTCTGCTCAGGAGGGCCTAAGACATACGGTTATCGCACAGCAACCTACTAAAGACGTCCATGTCTATCGTGGGGTGCGTGAGGTTGAGGGTTTTGATTTTAGATTACAACATCCTTTTTCTTGTGTAATAAGCGGACCATCAAATTCTGGAAAAACATTTTTTGTAAAACAGTTAATTGAACGTGCTGATGAGTTGGTTTCTATGCAAATTGAAAACATAGTATACATTTATGACTGTTGGCAACCCCTTTATGATGAAATGTTAAAAATAAGACATATTCATTTTGTCCAAGGGATACCGGCAACACTAAATGATGACACACTACTACCGCTTAACAGGAATAATTTGTTAATTATTGATGATGTTATGAAAGACGCTAGCAACAATGCTGAGGTAGAAAAGGTCTTTACACAGTATGTACATCATCGAAATTTAAGTGTCATTTACTTAATGCAAAATTTATTTTTTCAAGGAAAGTCTAGTAGGACTATTAGTCTGAATACAAACTATCTGATATTGTTTAAAAATCCTAGAGACAACAATCAGGTCAGCGTATTAGGTAGACAGATGTACCCGGGTAAAACAAAGTTTTTCATGGAGTGTTTTCAAAATGCTGTAAGAAAACCATTTGGTTACCTCATGATCGACTATAAAGCAAAGACTCCTGAAGACTTTCGTCTCAGAACAGAATTGCTTTCAGACAGACCAGTTGTTTACATTCAGAAAAAACAAAAATAGGTCAGTATGTCTGACAGACTATATAGAAACCTCTCACTTCTTAAACTTTTATTTAAAGCCAAGCCGGCGCAGAGACGTGTTATTTTACAAACGGCGTCTAATGAACTTATCTTAACTCTGTGTGAAATAGCTTTTAATGTGCTTAATGGTACCATACCACTCACACCAAGGCAATATCGAATGTTAAAAAAGAAGAAGTCTGAAATAAAATATTTTGCAGATAAAAAAGTTGGAGTTTCACGAAAGAAGAAAGTTATTAACCAGAAGGGCGGTTTTCTTCTACCATTGTTGAGCATCGCATTACCGTTTATAACGAGTTTGATAACAGCTAAATAAATAGAAAGGCATGGAGTATGCTGAAAACATGTTTTTGGTCCCACAACACCAGTTGGATAAGTTAAAGAGTGATAATTCACGAACATCTATCAGACAAGTTGTAGAAAACGACCTGGATGCATCCATTCAAAAAATTTTGAGTTGGAATGATCTTGACAACCATGAGAAAGCCAAACTTTACACCTCGGTTTTGCAAAGATATTTAAACATTGCTAAACAGGGTGAGACCAACACTTTGACATTATCCTTACCAGTTACAGATAATGTTAATAAGGATACAAATGTTCGGACTGATGAAAATAATGATTTAATCAGTGACGTTCTCAGAAATGTTCCCTCACGGTGTAAGAGGAATGTTTCCTACATTTTAGATAAAATGTCTAAATCAAATGATGTGTCTTCTTGGAATGAGTCTGGAGAATTTGTCTTAAATGGCAGATGTATCCATGGATCACATATCCTGGACTTGGTAAAGAGTGTTACAGCTCCACAGAGGGTTAGCGATGATCGCAGACCTCAGGGGTGGAATGAGTTTCTAGATGCTTTTGCTGTTCTAAATATACCTCTGTCAACAATACCAAACAAGCATGTTAGAGAGAAAATTTATTTGTTAAAAACCAGAAAATCGGTTGATTATGTTACACCGACAAAAGACATTTTACAAACACCAGTTAAGAGTGTTGAAACCCCTGTGTTTATCTCGCCTGTTATAGACAGAAGCAAATGGTTAGACTTCTAATGTTGGTTTTGGTTTGTTGTGTTGTGTTTACATGTATATAGTTCTTTTATCATGACTATGTAAATATGTGTCTAACAATGTTTGAAAAACTGTCAATTTGATGTTTTGCTGATGTGTTACACGGATGTAAATAAATGGCTCTGAGATGAAATTGTTTGTTTTGATTGTTTTTATTTATTAACCAACACATTACACAGAGACACAATTACACAATAAACATCTGTCCAGTTTGAACATGTTGCACACATTTAAACAATTTGTTCTTGCAAATACACGGATACAATTTTTTCACAAAGGTTGAAACCATATTGTCATTTTTTATTAAATCAAAACTATATTTAGACATTACATTTTCATAACTTGAACCTTTAGACATATGGTGTAGAAAAAACACACAGTGTTGACCACAAGTGGTTGATGTAAAATCTTGTACTTGTAAGGTCGAGTATCGATGCGATGAGCAAGATGTTTTAGAAAGTTGCTAATCGTTTTTGGAAACAAGTCATAATCTGGACCATTTCCAAAACTGTCAAAAAAACACCCAACACGATCTTCATTTATGTAGACAGCAAGCCAATGTTCTCCAGGGAGGTCAGATGTGTGTGTATTAATAATAACCATTGTCGGTATTTTCCTTATGACATTTGTTGGTAATGGATCACAAGCCAACACACCTAAAAAATGTGTGTTACCAGATACTTTGTCCATGACTGCTCTGAAGTGTTCATTAGTAGAAATCCACTAAAACTTGTCTTCGGTTAGACACTTCAATGATACTGTCAAAAACTGCGTACACAATCAAATTTATGGTTTGTGGAAGGGGTTGTCTGAAACGGGCCTCCAGTCTTATATTACCCGATTTCATCAATGATACATGTTGACCACACTCTTCATCTGGCGTGAGATTAAAGGCATAGAGAGTATACCCCTGCATGAAATCCTGTCTATCAGTAGACAATGCCTGGTTTTTTAGATGTCTTCCAGATGCAAGAGCTAATTGGTAAAATTCACGTACAGCAGATCCGGAATGAAATTCGGGTTGATGTGGTTTAGCAGGATATTGTTGCCCGTCTACATACACAGCAAGAAACTCCAAATCATAATGTTTGAATGCAAATGGATTTTTGTTGTATGCCCCCGTGAATGCATCGTTGTCAACCATCGCTTTTATCATAGACTTTGGTAGAGTACCCAAGAACAAATTTTCCTGGTTGGAAACCCTTGTTCCAGCAGGTATAGAAAAATTTTTTACACACACTTTATCAATCGGGTACTTGGCAGTCGTTGACAGTAACGCCTGAGCATGTCCGAGTCTTACAGCGGGTGATACTGACACTTTTTTGACAAATAAAGATGCTGAGAGAATGTTTACTTTGTAAGCTAATGCATCATTTCGCATTAGGCAGAATTCATCCTTACTACGTGTCATGCGAATTTTTATATCGACACCATTAAGCATCAGTTTCTCCTGGAAAAACATGTCGCTATGAATTGGAGTCAACAGTTCCACCACATTACTGGCATTTGTAAATACAGCTCTCTTTGTCAAGCCTTGATTGTTCCGTGCAGGATCTGTTTCATCCATATGCCCCGCTGTGTCCTGATAAAAGAGCCCAGCAGAGAAAACCGTTTCCAGGGTGTCCCGACCATAGTTGGTGAGACATTCTATGATACTGGGATATGGGTATGTGCTCGAACTCTGTGGTATCAACCGGTCACCCAGGGACACGTCGACCTGTGAAAATAATGTAGCTCCAGGGTAGTTTATGAACCCGACGCCGGCACCATCATCTATATCACCCCCATCAGGTTTTGTGATTTTAACACACAGGTACAATAGCGTGTTATTCAGATCTGTATAATCTTCGCCATGTCCGGCTATGAAAAACTCCAAAGGAGCCGTGTCGGATATCGCTGAGAGTGGCGGTATTTCGACGTAGGTGTTTTTCTCGATAGCTGTTTGTGTTAAAGGCACTGTAAACAAGTCCAGTTCTGATTTAATACATTCTTCAGACATACGATGAAGCAGGGCCATGATCAGAAAATAGTATTTACAGTCTTTCTCCGGGATGGACGTGTGGTCTGTTTCGCCTTTCTCTTCCGCTTTGAGACTATGTGCTTTTTCGACACGCATTTGGTTTTCTTAGCGGGTCGGCCCCGCCTTTCACCAGGGGGTCGTTTCACAGATTTTCAAGCCATCACCAACATTCCTGACCCATCCTGGTTTTTTCGCATAACATGCGTCATACCCGTGCTGACTATATCGCTTACAATGTTTTTAGCAGCTGTTTTTAAATGTGGTTTGGCCAAACTAAAACCCTGTCTGAACAACGGTATTGCCATTCTAAACAAATTTCTGAATATCCCCCCGATACCAGCTCCATACATTGCAGGGGAGCCATTGTAGCCAAGCATTACACCACCTGCTTGATTTCGGTAGTAAGAGATATATCGTTCAGGGTCCATTGCGCGCATATTGAAAGACTATGTTTTACAGGTCTAAAATGCAGTTTCACAAGCACTTTTCCGTAGGTAAAATTGACGTGCTGGTTCTGATCAGTTTTCACTTCTATGGCAATATCCGTGATGTGTGCCTTGGTTACTGATACGTAGTGTGGCTTGATGTATCTAGTAGTGGTAACATCATTGTTGTTCCCTGATATATGTACACATCGTAACAGGGGCACAAAGGTGTCCCCGACTATTTGGTAATCGATGATGTCTGTGTAAATGTACAACGTGTAGAAACCCCCATAGATGTCTGCGGGGTGTAGTGCGTACTGTTTCTGAAAAGCTTCCTGATCATCGTCGGTCTTTCTATACCACACAAGGCCTTTAGTGCCAGGGTGGCCTGCAGGAAGAAAATCCTCAAACATATTGATCCGAGTGGCGAAAGCAGTCTTGTTGTCGCATGCACGGTGGGGCACCCTTTTAACAGACATTGCGGGGAGGCGGTGGTTCTGTTTGTCCCACCCCACAATCGTCATAAGCTAGAGAACCAAAGAGGTTGATCTTAACAGCCGCCAACTGCTTGCGAGACCTGCAAACATATTGTCTCTTCCTCAGCGCTGAACACAAATTGGTATCAGAACCAGTAGAACCAACAACTGGTGTAACGGCGGAAAACTTTGGTAGACCCCGGTTTACACTTGCTGTGGACATTTTACAGCAATAGAAATACATACAACAGTGTGGAGAAAATGCTTAAATACAGGCAGTGTAGGCCATACAATTGCAACCACCAAAGCCCAGCCCCCGATTGTCACACATAGGTGTCAAGGAATTGGTGTGGGGGAGGATGTTTGTAGGGATGTGTGTGTGTGTGTGGGAGGGGGGTGTGTTGGGTTAGGACAGCATGTTCTGTCTGTCAATCAAAACAAAACCTAACCAGGTAAACTGACCTGTCAATCATACTAGCCTGTCAACCGTACCATCCAGTCAGTCAAACTCAGAAAACATACCATAAATCAAGGGTCATAAATCAAAATTTGCGAGGTAGTGTATGATACATACTACTAGCATGTACTCAATCAAGGCACGTCCCTAAGCACTAATCCACAGATATCCTGACCTGCACTTGTTTGTTTGTTATGTATTTATTCCTCGTTCCTCCCATAGAGTCTCATGCATTTTTGGTCAAACCCAAACATTACAGTTTCACTCAACCTACAGCAACCACACTGCCTGTACTCTCTAATCCACAGACATACTGGCCTGCACTCCCCTATTTGTCATTTATGGGCAACCATCCTGCGCTTCCTTCAGGAAATGCACTTTTCTAGTTTACTGTTGTTCTCTCAGATGTCTACATTGAAGATGTGTGACTTTGGTTAGCAAGAAAAGTGCCCAGATGTGGTTTTACACGCCCATTTAAAAACTATGATTTAATTCCAGAATTAAACATTTCCCCTTGTTTGATAGGCTCTGCTCTGATTTGCTGGTCCACCATGATGGTCACACAGAAGAAACATATTGAAATACACACAGATAGGATAAAAAATAAGCTCCACCTTGATACTATTTAGTTAGCTGTGCTAGATACTCTGAGCTTGCTAGTGAATAAAGTAACTTATACCAGCTACTCACTTTCCATCTCAACATCAACACAAAGTAGATTAAAGTTGTTACTCTCTGTGAAACCATCTGCCTTAACCAGCAAACAGTGATCCACTTACACAGCATGGCTTCTACTTACAGGTTACTAGTGGTGTTGTGATGCCAATAAAGGTGAAACTGCTTCTCTCTTCAATCCTTTCAGTGTTAAACACTGAGCTCAAGCTGCTCGATATTGTCCAAGGTTTGAGAAACTGTCAAGAGTGAAATGTTTAGGATCTTTGATACACAAGCTAAACAAACCCCTTCTAATGTACAGCATGGGTCAAACTTGACCCATATTCATTTATTGTGTTATCTCTTTGCTACAAATACTGAAGTTTATATAATTATTTAATGTTCCAAGTGTTTGGTAAAAAATTAGTTTTTGACCTTAAACTATTATTTTAATTCTTTATTTATTCCATGGACACAAATAGATTTTGTAAATATGTTCTGAGTGCAAATGTTTAGAAATGTCAACAGTTTCTATCAAACTCCATAGTAAATACATAAGGGTTAATTCTGGCCCATGTTGTGTGTTAGAAGACAGTGTTATGAAAAAAAGTTATTAAAAAAAGTAAAAAAAAATAAAAATAAAACAAGTAAATTGATAGAATTCATGGAAGTTTGAATGACTGAATGATTTATTGCATAGATAGACAATAAAATCTCAGTCGGGCCACTTTTGACCCAGGTTGTGCATCAAAGGGTTAGGGTGTAACAGAATTAATCTATGGTCAAATCATAGTTTATTGCCTGCTCGGGTGGAAAAATAGATACAATTCTGTATAAAAGTAGGATATCTGAATACAGGCTGGAGAATTGGAAATCAATGTCATCCTCGTTTAAAGATTAACATCAACTATGCATCGCTGACAATTTGTTTTTTTTGGGAAAGAAGTGCCAACATCTCATTCACAGACTGGAACAATAGATTTCTCCACATAGCCCACCATTTCCATTGCTGTTTCATAGTGAGCGTTGTGTGTCTGAATATTAATCAAGACTGTTACCTAATAGTTTGTAACATCACGCTTCCCAGAACACCTCTCACCAACAGGCCTCCATCACATGGCCGTCTATGGCCAATCACAGGAGCTCCTTTCTGCAGGTCTAGGGCACACCTGAAGTTTATTATTACTCTTTATTATTTTAAACCTCCGTCTGGTTTCCTCGTTTATATTGTCTAGCCTCTATTGAATTTGTTTGCTTATCTGTCTTTACACTCTATTATCTTAATCGTCTTATCTGTCTTTAGACCCTTTAGGTATTAGACCTTAGACTGTATAATATATATATATATATATATATATATATATATATATATATATATATATATATATATATATATATATATATATCTGCCATGCAAAATCCAGTAATTATATCATCGCTGTCCAATTAAAAACATCTCCATTTTTGTAGATTTTAAGTTTTCTACATCATTTGAACACACCAATGGTCATTTACATTTTGTGAAACGTTAATGGTGAATGGACAAATAGAAGTGCTCCAAAATAGCTTGGAGAAAATTCTGGTTCCATTGACTTACATTGAAAGTAAAGTTTTTGGTTTCCCCTGTAAAGCTGCAATTTTAGAGATACTTGTTTTTCATTGGACAGTAACGATATGTAAAGGAGGAACAACAGTTTTTGAGGTGCTGGATACATCAGTTCTGTGTACTGAACTCTTCTTAACTGACAATGACAATATAAATACAGTCCATTTAATAGCACTTTTAAAATTGGAAGGAGTTTTTAACTACTTTGGCCAACTCTATGCTCCCTTCATAGAGTGTGTCACTGTCAGTATATCACTAAATGTTAATACATTACACTGAGTGAAGACTTTAAAACTATTAAATAACTTCTAAGGATTTATTTAGTAATTAAGAAAGGTTGGCAGTACCAGAAAGGTTTCAGTGCACACTCTCTTGAGCAGCTTTGTGAGGAGCCATAGGCAAAAATCAGACCCCCAACACACTCAAAATCCCATTAGACGCACTCCAAATGTTTTCCCAGCTCAGATTTGACTTTGTTGCTGTCAGTAGTGACTTGTTCTTTTAAAACAAGCTCATAGAACTCTTAGTGAATTGAAAATTGGAAAAACAACCCATCAATCAATCACACCCGAGATGTGGAGCTGATACGGTGTATAATTATGTGATGCACCAACGTTAGTCCAACAGCTGTGATGCAATGTCTTTAGTCTTAAGCACATGTGAATATTGACAGACATTGACTTGTTTGTTGAGAACACCAGTTCTGTTTATATCAAAGTTTGATAGACTCTCATGGCAGGAACGCTGGCATGTTTACCGACGAAGGAGGAGTGACAAGAGCAGCGTTTTACAGGTGTGAAATGATATTTATCTTTGGAAATCCATTTTAAAGCCACTTTTGTTAATTTTAGGCAAACGCTACTTGGCTTGGGCAAGAAACAAACAGACCAACAAGACAGAATAAAAAAAAAAAAAAAACAGATGAAAACCAAATGATGGAATGATCTTCGATGCTTTCCCAACATGCTTGATGCATTCTTTTTTGTTCTGGAAATAAACACCTACAAATGTATTAAAATAATTATTCATTTTTCGAAGAAGAAAATGAGCATTAGAGATACACTGTGTAGGATTTGAGGATTTAGAGGCCTGTCTGGTGGAAGAACATGTAAAAGAGTATTCAAAGAGAACTCCGTCAAAACTTGGTGATGGAGGTTTCAGCTGATGTTGTGAGAGAATTATCTATTACTGTCATTTATATCTTCATCAGTTTACTGGTAATTTGGCATTTGAGGCCTAAACATCAAGCTGGATCTTCATTCTCCGTCTGCCATGTGACCTTGTGAAAAAAGACGTGTGACAAGATTAAAAAAACTCCAGCCAAATCCAGGTTCTCTGACTTTTAATCACTTCGGGCTTTACAGCATGCACTCTTACCACAGTGTGTTCTTTTCTCAATACTGTAATTTCTTTCTTCTTCTTATTTTTTTTAAATACATAGTGCTGTTTTAAGCATTCCAGCATATGCAACAGTGGCATTTCACCGGTTATGCTCACTGGGGCACTAACCCAACAGTCACCACAGTCTAAACAGTTAATGACCATAAACAAACTACCTTGTCTATCTATTGCACAGGTGTTGCTTGTTATATGTATGAAACTGTCTGTGAAAATAATTATCTATCCATTGCCATCAGATTCAGTGCACTGCTTGTAGTAGGGAGAAAATGTCCCTGACCAATCAAAAGGCCATCGCTAGGTGAAATTACACATACAGTGAGTCCAAGAATAAAGACACTATCCTTCTGCACTTTTATGTACTGCACTTTAATGGTAGATATATTCTAACATGGAGAGACAGAATATCAAGACAAAAATCCAGAATATAATTTTAAAGAATATATTTTAATTAATTTGTATTTCATGGAGTGAAATAAGTATTTGATCCCTCTTGCCAAACACACTCAATACTTAGTGGCAAAGCCTTTGTTTGCAAGCACAGCGGTGAGACGTTTGTTGTAGTTAACCACAAGTTTAGCACACACACCAAGGGGAATTTTGGCCCACTCTTCCTTGCAGATCCTCTCTAAATCATGAAGGTTGGTGGGCTGTCGCTTGGCAACTCTGACCTTCAGCTCCCTCCATAGATTTTCGATCGGATTGAGGTCTGGCGACTGGCTGGGCCACTCCATGACCTTAATGTGATTTTTCTTGAGCCAATCCTTTGTTGCCTTTGCTGTTTGTTTAGGGTCGTTATCATGTTGGAAGACCCAACCAACGGCCCATTTTCAGATCCCTGGCAGAGGGGAGGAGGTTGTCCCTCAGGATTGTGCGGTACATGGCTCCATCCATCTTCCCAGTGATGCGGTGAAGTAGCCCTGTACCCTTGGCAGAGAAACACCCCCAAAACATTATGCTTCCACCTCCATGCTTGACGGTGGGCACAGTGTTCTTGGGGTCATAGGCAGCATTTTTCTTCCTCCACACATGGCAGGTGGAGTTGAGGCCAAAAAGTTCATTTTGGTCTCGTCTGACCACAAAACCTTCTCCCAATAACTTGGTTCATCTTTCAAATGATCATTGGCATACTTGAGGCGCGCCTCCACATGTGTTCTCTTCAGCAGGGGAACCTTTCGGGCACTGCAGGATGTGAATCCATTGTTGCGCAAAGTGTTGCCAATTGTTTCCTTGCAAGCTGTGGTCCCAGCTGCCTTCAGGTCATTTGCTAACTCCTGCCGAGTGGTTGCAGGACGATTTCTGACCGTTCTCAGCATCATTGCCACCCCACGAGGCGAAATCTTCTTTGGAGCACCGGGCCGAGGTCTGTTGATTGTCATGTTATACTCTTTAAACTTTCTGATAATTGCACCAATAGTTGGTTACATTCACATCCAACACCTTACTAATCTTTTTGTAGCCCATTCCAGCTTTGTGAAGGTCAACAATTCTGACTCTGAGGTCCTGTGACAGCTCTTTGGTTTTACCCATGTTGGAGACTTGGAATCTGTGTGATCTGTGTGATTCTGTGGACAGGTGTTTATCACACAAGTGATTAGTGAGAACAGGTGGCTTCAGGTCAGGTAACAAGTTGATTGGGAGTGTCTCACTGGTCTGTAAAAGCCAGACTGCTAATGAATACTAAGGGATCAAATACTTATTTCACTCCATGAAATACAAATCAATTAATATATATTCCTTAGATTTTTTTTTCGGGATTTTCTTTTTAATATTCTGTCTCTCCATGTAAGAATACATCTACCATTAAAAGTGCAGAAGGATAGTGTCTTTATTAGTGGGCAAACAAAGAAATTCAGCAAGGGATCAAATACTTCTTGGACTCACTGTAGTTGTATATATATTCTTAGTAAAACATTACATAGCTTACCAATACAGTTGAAGAGCTAATTTAAAAATTTACTCAAGAGAAAAAAATAAGTGAAGAAAATAATAATGTTCAGTGAAAATAATTCATGTGTCAACTGGACCCTTTTTTTGAATATCCTTCAAGAGGTTTAAAAAATAATTACGTTATGTTTTTGTTTTTCTTACTGCATTTGCTTAAGTCAGAATGCTGCTGGTGTAACATCCTGTCTTCAGTCTGTTTCTGTCTTTCTTTGATTCTCTCTGTTTGGGTCTCCTGTTATATATATGCCTGTAATGTTTCCTTGCCATATGTTTCTGTTTCTTTTGGTTTGTGTCTCCTCCCTCTGTCCTGCCCTGTCCTGGAGCTGCGGAGGACAAAAATATGGTGGAAAGTGGTACGTTGGCTGTGTGTATGTAGTTACATTCTGCTACAGAAGTTAGCACTACTTACGCTTCTTCTAAGGTAGAAGATTAATTAACTGCTATGAGTTCTTCAACTCGACACTGTCTAAGTATGGCTTCAGACAAACATGCAGACCAGTGTTACAAAACTATTGTATCTAAAATGTCTGTAAATGGGGCTTCTAATGAATAGCGGGACGTTCACAGTGTTGGTCTTGTGTTAAAGGATGTTGTTGGTAGGATGGTAGATGTAATGCATTTGAGGGTGTGTGGATACTGAATGCTTGCGTACTGAAACAGCTTGACTACTTTACAGATCCAGCAGTACGTACTGGTAGTGCGTGATTTTGGACACTGCGTTGGTTGTATGTATTGTGTTAGCTGGGTGTGTTGTCTTGTTGAGACCCTGTTTCTTTGATTCATGTCTAATAGCCACTGTTTTCTTAGGTTTTGCATCACGGAGCCGGCTCTGGTGGGGAGGAGTAATACATGGTCTTTGATAAGGGATTGATGATTGGGGACTAGTAGAAAGGTTGAAAAGTAATGATAAAAAATGGCAAAAGGAAGCAGTGAAGAGAAACATGAGCCAGAAGAATGGACCTCAGCACATAGTCCAACGGCACTTTTGAAAACTTATAAACAGGATTAGAGATTTTCTGTCTAAACCAGACCTCATCCTTGAAACTCATCTATGGCTTTGTTTCCAGCAGAATTGATTACTGTAATGCTCTCCTAACTTGACTTCCAAAAAAGCTTAAATCCTTACACTGGATACCAGTATGTTACAGAATAGACTTCAAGCTCCTGTTACTGCTGTATACATGTCTAAATGGCATAGGACCAGCATATCTAGATTCAAGTTTTATTGTCATAAGCACAGCAGAAACAGAGTTACACTGTACAATGAAATTCTTATTTGCTGTTCCTCCATTCACCAATAGATAACGATAAAAAAATACAAAATATATAAAGTATGATAATATATTGTAAGTTGAAGTAAATAAAATTAAAGTGTTTTTTTATATAATTAAAAATCTGTGTGATCTAGTACAACAATATGAGCCAAGCAGAACTCTTAGATCACTAGGAAGTAGTCAGTTAGTCCTTCCTAAGGTAAAGATTAGAAGATTACAATAGCCCAAACACTGGACAGCTTTAAATCCAAACTGAAAACATTTCTGTTTGAGCAGACTTTCAGCTCAGTTAAAGAACTAAGTCATTTAAAGTACTTTTAAACCTTGTTCTTCTTTTTTATATTTTACTTTTTTCATTTAAATGTATTGTATTTTTTATTTATTTCTTTATTAGTGATTTATTTTAATGTTTTAATGCATTTGAAATGCCGTTCTTGAATTTATCTGTCTGTATGTTTTTTATTTATGTAAAACACTTTGATTTGCCATGGTGTATGAAAGGTGCCATACAAATAAACTTGCCTTGCCTTTCCTAGTCAACCTTTCTTGTGTCATTTCCATTGTGGACAGTTTTCCATATGTTTTCATGCATCCTGCCTCTTCATCTGTCCAGCTGTGACAACTAGTGTTATTTTACCAGACTTTGAATGTTTTGCTATAGAAATTTCGTATGTTTTTTTATTTCTTTTCCTCAAAGCGCTAGATTCAATCTATCACTCTGCTCTGAGATTTATAACTGGTGACCCTTACAGTACTCACCACTGCAGACTCTATGATAAGGTTGGTTGGTCCTCACTAGCTGCACGAAGAGAATCTCATTGGCTTATTTTTATCTATAAATCACTCTCTGGCCATTTGCCAGCTTACATCTCTTCTCTGATTTCAATAAGTAACAATAATTATCAGACTCGCTCTAGTGGCTGGATCACCTGTCAGGTACTGAGAGTTTTTAGTGAATTGGGAAAATCTGCTTTTAGCTACAATGCACCAGCGAGCTGGAACTCTCTACAGGAAACTCTGAAGCTCAGCTCGCTGGGATCACTGAACCATTTTAAACTTTTAGTTTCTAATCACCATCAGAAAGCCTGTGATTGTTTTAAATGAATAAATCTCTCTATCAGGATTTTATTTTTATTGTAATAATAATAACAATAACAACAATAACAATAATAATAATAATATTATTATTATTATTTATTTTTATTTTTTATGGTTGTTTTATTTTATTATTATAATTATACATTTTTTAACGTGATTGTTTTATTAAGCATTTTTTATTAGCATTTCAACTATTTATTATCTTGGTGTATGTAATATGTTTATTTTATATTCTTTTATAATAATTTTCTAACATTTTTTATGCATCTATATTAAATGTTTATTTAAAATTAGTATTTTATTATTTTTGCTCATTTTGTTTTCAATCCCTTTAACTGTATATGCTCGGCTGAATTGAAAATGAGTATTTCCGAGAATAAATAAAGGTTGATTGATTGACTGAAGTGGCTCTGCTGCGAGACCGCTATCAAGATTCAAGAGTTTTATAGTCATATGCACATGATATTTGATTATTATTTATTTGCAGTGGGGAACCGTCATGGCCCTCTACGCCCTCTTAGAGGGCCTAAAATATTCTTAACACACACACACAATTTTATTTTATCTACTTAGTTTGACAATCAAAATATAAACAATTACAAAATATAGACAAATAAATTATTCAAACGTGTCCATTCAATCTGTGTTGGAGCGTGAGGGGTTAAGTGGAAGCCTGTAAGCCTGTGTCTCCCCCTATAAGGACTGTGATGACGCCGCAGAATGTTGTTGATTGGTGGTCCCGCTGTTCATGTACAGAGGGGGCCAGGCAGTTATAATTCAGCGTGATACCAATTTCAAATGACAGTAAAACTGACCAATCATATCTTCCCTCTAAGTGGGCAGCTTAACTGTATAATCATTTCCGCCCGCTTTGGCTAGCTAGGGCCGAGGCTTATAGGTCACGGTTCACGGTTTGACCTTTAATTTAACCAGGCAGGTCATTAAGAACAAGTTCTTATTAATAAATATTATTTTTTAATTATAAAAAAGAAAAAAAATCTACTTTAATTTTATTTTCTGCATATATATAATATATATATATAATATATAATATCTTATACTATATATATATAGATATATAATATATATATATATAAAGCACTGCAAGGCATGTTTTCTGGGTTTAACTCGAGGGTGTTGCATAAGAAAGCATCAATGCATAATTGCATTAGTGCATCAATCTGCAAAACATTGACAGTTACTGATAATAATAAGAATAATATGGCTGCATATTAATCAGTGACAGTTATTAAGAACATACTGAATTTTATTATTTATTTATTTTATTCATTTTAAAGATTAATGATGTTGTATAAAAAGCACCAGTGCAACAGTTTGCAAAACACTGACATTTATTGATTATAATAAGAATAATAACACAGCTCCATAAAAGCATGACAGATAATAATCAGTGATTGTTATTAAAAATACTCTAGTAGTGGAATGGAAGGTGTGGGGTTTAGTGTAGCCAATCAGAATGCAGCTCCTGCTTGTATAATAGTCACTAAGGAAGTTGTTGTCGTAGAGACTCCCATAGGGCCCCAGCATTGAACCCAATAGGTAGTTCAGGTGCTGGAGCTAGGCAGTCTTAGGTGTGTAATGCCCTTTATTCATAACTAAACATGATAGATAATAATGACAGTTACTAAGAATATGTTTTTTATTATTATGTATTATATTTTTCTTGTTTATATATATATATATATATATATATATATATATATATATATATATATATATATATATATATATATATATATCTTTGTGCTAGTTGAGATATTGGAAAAATAATGTCTTAAAATCTCTTGAAGTTTATTCACGGGCGCCCAAACTTATGTTGTATATAGGATCGTAGCTGTGTCCTAAATTCCACCTAAATCAAAGGCTACTCGCAGCATCTGCAGGCAGCTTTAGAACCTCCACAACAACAGTTATGTTTGAAAAACAGCTTTTTACTGTACAGCTAATGCCAAAGCCGCTGCATAGCCATAGGCCAAACATTGACAACAATAACAAAGCAAATTAAACCCAATAAAAGGCAGTCGGACTGAATTAAACAGAGAGGTATCCAAAAATTGTAAATAAATTTACTCAACTCAAAAAGATCGTGTGAATGAACAATTCTATAAATCAAATAAATGTTTTAAACATGAAGTCATTTTTTTAGGTTATATCAACGAAACACATTTTACAGTGCAGTATAAATAACTAAATAGTAAATATATACAGCATAATAAATTATAAGTTATGAATTAACTTAAGTTTGGGAGACAGACCACGCCCAAACTCCTCCTTTCATCCCCCTCCCCATCATTACACGCTCTATATAAACCACTCCTTTGGTATCACCTTCTCATGACGAAATTTACACCCCACTACCTCCCCGCCTCCTCCATCTCTTCCAAAATCTTACTCACTCTTCACTTGGCAAAAAGGGGGGCAGCCACCCAGAACTCCAGCCCCAAGTTTCTCAGAGTTCCCCCTCCTTGCCCTGCCTTAGTGGTCCGCACTTCACCAAAAAACCATGGTGCTTGAAAGTTTGTAAACCCTTCAGAGTTTTCTATATTTCTACATAGACTTAAATCACAATCAGATTTTCATTAAAATCCTAAAAGTAGATAAAGAGAACCAAATTAATCAAATAAGACTTTATATTTTTGTAGATTATACTTGGTCATTTATTTATTGAGGAAAATGACAACATATTAAATGTATGTGAGTAGTGAAAGTATGCCACCTTCCAGGATTGCCAGTTTTAGAGTCAAGTGTTTTCAATCAATGGGCTGACAGTCAGGTGGCCACCTTGTGGTATTTAAAGAATAGGGATCAATCAAAGTCAAATATTTATGACACATGTTTGAGGAAGTGTATCAAGGTACCTACATAGACAAGTTCTGGGGAATTGTTGAGTTATTGATGCTCATCAGACTGGAAACGGTTGCATCTCTGATAAGTTTGGACATTCCAGACCACTGTTACGCTCCCTAGAAGTGGTTCAAGAGCAAAGTGTGTAATGGTCTACAAGGTTACAAAGGAACCCAGGGTGACTTCTGAACAAGTAATGACACTGGTCATGAGTCCACTATCAGGAGAATGACTGGTGTGCATGGCAGGGTTGCAAGGAGAACACAGCTGCTTTCCAAATAGAATATTGCTGCCTGTCTGCAGTTTGCTAAAGATCATGTGAACAAGCCAGAAGGCTGTTTGAAATATTTTTATGGATGAATGAGACCAAAAAAAGGAAATACTGCATTTCAGTATAAGAATCATATCCCATTGGTGAAACATGGTGGTGGTAGTATCATGGTGTTACGACCCAATAAGTGGTCTAGGAGTAAAATGGGATTAGTAACGTTGGTTTCAATGTCAATGTGGCTGATGTGCAACAAGGGAGGAAAAACACTTCTTACAGCTTTTAACTGTGTTTAATGCACCACACAATGAACATCTACCATTTAACAGCACCATTTACCATATTATTTACAATATTTACAATGGTAATATACAAAAAAGATGTTATCTGCTGTATTAAAGGGAGTCTGGACTAGGACGGCGCTAAATAAAAGAAATAATCAAAACATATAAAAAAACCAAAGAACTACCCTAAAGCTCTATGATTAAACTTCTCTAAACAGCACAAAAACAAAAGGCTACCTACACTGCTCTAAACTATACCATAAACGGAATTACAGAGGTTGGCACCTGCCCCTAACCTAATGTAAATATAGTCCTCAACTTAATCCTACAGCTGCATGTGTAAATGTTTACAAGAAATTAAGGAATTTATAACTTTAAGCCTTTCTGCAGAGCTAGATTTTATTATTTTCCCAAATATAATAAATGGTGTAGTATTTTAGAGTGGCAGCATATTTGGCTCTTACTGTCTTGTCACAATTATTCAACCCCCATATAGCACTACAAGTCTATATGACCTAAAGTAGGGTTAGCCATGATGGGTTATATAAACACCACCCTGAGATTTGCTCAAGGCCTTTTGCAACCATGGTGAGAAATAAAGAGCTGTCACAATAGCTGAGGAATAAAACAATTTGATTGCACCAAAAGGACAATGGATAAAAAAACGACCTTGGACATTCCCTCAGATACCGTGGGGAGCATTTTCCGGAAGGTCAACATTTGTTGCACTGCAGCAAAACTGCATGGGTGTAGGAGAAAGCCCAAAAAGAACAGGAAGCATCAAATGGAATATGCCAGAAAAGTTCTAAGAAGTTGTATGGAGTGATGGATCAGTTCGGCTTTATGACCAGAGAAACAGAAGAATACTATCCCGAAGCATGGAGGTGGGTCAGTGATGATGTGGTGATATTAAATTATGTTTATTACTGAATTACTGAATTATATATATATATATATATATATATATGGGCTACATGTATATGGGCATATATATATGGGCTGAGGTGTGTATATGTAGCAAACAGTGTTAGTCACTGTGACTCCCTCTTTTCATATGCTGGCTCTATAGCTAAGCTGTGCAGAGCTTTTAAAGACCCCAGCAATGCTATAAAACCTGAACACCTGCTTTGATCCCAAAGCACACGGCCCTAAAGAACAGCAAGAGCCAGGTTGTATCAAGTGCTTAAAAGTCATCCTGGAGTGACGCAGAGAGCAGAGCAACAGCGGCGAGATGTTTATCACCATGGCCACGAGCCATATGAACTGAATGCACTATATATTTCCATTGCTGTGGTAAGCGTGTTTATTATTGTCGCTGTTGCTTATGGATTTGCACCTGTTTGGACGTAAAATAAAGGCTTTAAATGCTGCTTTATAGCAACCACTACGACTATCATAAAAAAGAGGCCGTCGCCCAAACTGACATAAAGCTCAGCGCCTGCCGAGACGTGGAAAGCGGGGGGCTGAAAAAATGTCCAACTGCCATTAACGTGAATTATTATAGGCCTCGTTGTTGAAGGGATCATAACAGCATATGGGGAATGAAGGCGTGAGTACGCGTGTGTTGTGGCACATACATAGCAGCTGGCACTCCAAGCTCACCGCAAGCTTTTAGCATACAGATGACCCTAATAAATGGCCAGTAAACGGATTTATGAATGGAAGCTTTTCTCCAAAGCCTGGCTGTATTGAAACAAACACACATAGAAGCCAAGTCATCTTCCACGTACATCTATATACCCATCGTTGGGCTGGTCAATTCATTGACTCTGAGCTGGTCAGTCTCTTCTTCTTCTTCAGATCAGAAGTGGAGTTCGGTGTTCTCCTCTCTCTCGAAAGACGAAAGCTTTAAGTGCTGTTTATCTAACGGGGCAGTGTTGGTTGTCTACCATGTTTTCCAGGTGGTTGTTAGGAGTTCCATTTTCTTGGAAGCTTTTTAGGGCATTGTAACACCAAACCCATGTCCAATTGTTCTGCAGATTTGGTCCATCGTTCAAGTTTGAAAGCTGTTTTCCAGCCTGGGAGTAGCATACAGATGTGTCTGCAGATGTGTCAGGGACAGCCGTATGCGTGACAAGATGACTCTAATGAATGGCCAGTAAACAGAGTTATGAATAGAGGCTTTTCTTCAAAGCCTGGCTGTATTGAAAAAAAAACACAACAAAGCTAAGCAAGGGCGTAGGTTTGACACTGAGCGGGGGGACACATTTGCTAAAATTAAACAAAGCCCACCCTGTCCCCTAAAATATGACCTATAAGCTGATTCCACTGTAGGTAAGATAGTAAATCAATGTATGTATAGTGACGTAGAACAACATTTGTTTAATTACAGTATTTTACAAATAAATAAATAAAATACAACATTATCTGTACGTCTGTTTATTATTAGATAAATCCAATTAAAGATCACTTTACAAACTAAACTAGATACTCCACATTACATAGTACTGTTGTCAGAAAACTTTAAATTATACATGCAATGTCTGGATTTTATACATATATAACCAAAAAAGTATTATTTTCTTTGATGGCATAATGCTGAAATGTAATGTAACTTTATGTTTCAGAGTGTTTTCTGACTAAAATATAAATGTTAGCTAACCCAAACCCTCCTAGTCTGTTACCATAACAACACATTGTACTAAAGCCATTTTATTGCAGTATATTGTAGCATCGCGCCAATAGCAACTGGCACTGAGTTATTAGCTCTCTGCATGTTAAAAAAGCTGGTATTTTGAGTGAGTTCAATAAATCTCCAAAATCAGTAATATTCCAGCATCTGGCTTGTTTACTTCGTTATGATGTATTGTCATCGTCGCTGTTCATTGCTCTCATCACTGACCTCGCGTTTAAAGCTGGCGCGAGCTACCCGACGCTCCAGCACGACTAGTGCTTGGATAAGTGAAGCTGACCACAGGACATTTCTGAACAGGCATCGCAACACAATAAAGTCTTAATAAAGTGAACGACCCAGAACACCTGATAACCAAAGCCTGTTGCTAACAGTGTGTTGGAGTGGTGGGAGTAACATACAGATGACCCTAATAAATGGCCAGTAAATGGATTTATAAATGGACGTTTTTTTCCAAAGCCTGGCTATATTGAAACAAACACACAAAAAAGCCGAGTCATCTTCCACGTACATCTATACTGAAAAGCTTGAAGAACCTGCAAGACATCTGATAAGTGCTGCGTTTGGTATGTAACATAAAACCTGACATTTCATATTATATCAGACTGTTTGAACAAGCTTGTAATTTAACATTCATACTTTCTGACATGCAGAGACCTTAGGTTTTTACATTTCCAGTCAAAACAGCCATTAACTTAATCATTTGTCAGCATTAACATGTTTAACAGGAGCCTTAAAAACTAAATATAATATTTTCCACTACTTATTATTTTTCACTCATGTTTTAATTATTGTTTCTATTCTTTTACAGGTTCTTAAAGAAATCTGCAGGGATTTTGTTCTAGTCTTTCAGCTTTTCACACCAAATAATCCCAAGCACAGTTAGTGTGTTGAGGTCTGGACCCTGGGCTGGTCAGTCCATTGTTGGGTGTGTCTGTATCTCCTTTTTCTCATTGAGGAGTTACACATCCTTTCAGACTCATAGCATTGAGGAGTCTCCTCACAATGGAAGGAAGTGGATGTTTTCAGATCAGGAAAGATCTGAGTCTGGGGTTGATGTTCACCTCTCCTCTAAGTGCTGTTTATCTGATGGGGGCAGTTCTGGTTGTCTACTAAGTTTTCCAGGTGGTTGTTAGGAGCTCCATTTGATCTGTGATTTGGTCTATTGTTTTAACTCTACTTAAGTCTGTTGTTCTTCATTCAGTTGTAGAAGTTTCTAAGTTTCTTAGACATCTTAGGAGTTTTTCTTTACACTCCAAATAATCTCAAGCACAGTTAGTGCAGTTGAGGTTCTGGACTCTGGGCTGGTCAGTCCATTGTTTTTATCTCCTTTTCTCAGTGAGGAGCTTCTTGAACAGTTACACGTCCTCTCAGACTCATAGCTTTGAGGAAGTTTCAGGGTGGAGGGATGGACAGAAACAGCTGTGGATGTTTTCTGCTCAAGAAAGATCAAATGTCTGGAGTTTACATTCTCCTCTCTCTCAAAGATGAAAGCTTTAGGTGCTGTTTACCTGATGGGGGCAGTTCTGGTTGTCTACCAAGTTTCCCAGGTGGTTGTTAGGAGTGTGGCAGCTTTCAGGGTATTTTTATACTGAACCCAGGTTCGCTTTTAGATTTGCAGGCTTGGTCTATTGTTCAAGTGTGAAAGCTGTTTTCGAGACTGGAGGCAGTCCAGATTGACAGACAGTGGTGTGGGATTCGCTTCCAGCAAACTCTGGTTTGGTCACTGTACCTATGATAGCTACTCTGCCCCTAGTGTCTTCCCAAAGAGCCCAGAATCGACCCCGGGTATTCGGCGAAAGCCCTTAACCCTTTGCTGCACAAGCTAAGCAAACAGCTTTTAATGCACAGCATGGGTCAAATTAGACCCATATTCTTTTCATTTCCTATGAAATTTTATGTATTGCTGAGTATCTCTTTGGTAAATCTATTAACATTGGTTTATTTCATTATTTAAAGTTTTAAGTGTTTTTGACATTAAAACATTATTATTTTTATTTTTGTTTACAAATGTTTATAGTTCCTCTTACATTTTCTAGTGAATTCATAACTGTATTGTTTTTCGAACTCCAGTTTTGGAAACTTCTGTTTTTCCTTTGACTTTCTTTTTTCTCATGATCTTTAGCAATGGGTCATTTTATATCGAATATCCTTAAAAACATCTCATGAAAAATTAGTAACCTATGGTCTGTTAGAGTCAAATCTGAAATACGTTTGTGTGACACTAAACTTGAGTGTTATATAAAAAAAAGCTTGAATAAAAGTTCTGGTCTGCTTTACTCCTCATACAGAACCAACATAATTATCCAGCTTTTATGCTGTATAATTTAAAAAGAAGTTAAATGTTGAAAACAATTTAAATGGTACTTTGAAACCTGGATGTTAATTGTATTATAATGTTCTACAGCTTTCGCCATCATTTACAGCTCTGTTCAACATTCTGGACACATCTGTCACTTCAGCTGGCTAGTGTCCCACTAATTATGTAAATCCTGTAAAGTGAATCCGAGGTAACATACTACAGATGAGTTATACATTAATCTGCCATCAAATCACTTCCACGGTGCTAAGAAATGTAAGTTTTAATTCTTTAAAGCTTGGATATTGGTATAACCTATCTTTATATATTGGGGTTTTTTTTTTCTTACAAATTTTATGTTTTATATGTGCATTTAGGGTCTATTTTGTTTACCGAAAACAATAATTAAGGCAGAGCTACTAATTTATTTTGTAGTAAAAGACATTTATTTTATTTTAGTCTCATAATTTATGGGAACATTCCACAACAGACTACTCTGAGTATTTTATTAAAACAGTATCAAATATATTTATTGGGAAAATTTAGAATAAAAGAACTTGGGGCCCTGTGCTAATGTATTGGACATAGAAAGGGTTACATGTATCTGCTACAATCTTTGGTTCTCCACTAAAATTTAGAACAAAGTGTTGGATTGAACAAAGTTCAAGTGAACATCAGGTTTTTTATGACTTACAGGTCTCAAAATCTAGCTCATCAAACATTATTCACTTGGCATTAAAGGGTTAACCTTTATAAACTTGCTATTCTCTTTCTTTCTGTTCTCCTTTTTGAGTAAGTGTTAACTTATTCTTCCAGGCTTGAGTTCATACAGTGCACCCAAGTCAAGTCAAGTCAAGTGGGTTTTTATTGTCATTTCAACTACATACATAGTACACAGTGAAACGTTCCTCAAGGACCATGGTGCAACATAGACAGTGCATACAGACACAAGTGCAACACGAACAAACAAGTGCGGACAGACAACACAACACAGTACAGACAGAGAATAATAAATAATTGCCGGTAGTGTGCAAATTGTGCAATGTGTAATAAAGTCCAGTGAGGTAGTAAAGTTATAGTGCAATGCTTTGTGCAAAAATGCTTCCCTTTTTTATCTGGGGTAAATGGTTGGAGAGAGAGAGAGAGTGTACATGTACCAGAAGATATCAGTTCAGACGTTAAGTTGTGTTGAGAAGTCTGATGGCTTGGGGGAAGAAGCTGTTGCAGAGTCTGGTCGTGCTGGACTGGATGCTGCGGTACCTTCTTCCTGATGGCAGGAGGGAGAACAGTCTGTGTGAAGGGTGGGTGGGGTCTTCTACAATGCTGGTTGCTTTGCGGATGCAGCGGGTGGTGTATATGTCCAAGACGGAGGGGAGAGTGACTCCGATGATCCTCTCAGCTGTCCTCACAATGCGTTGGAGGGACTTGCAGTCAGAGGCTGTGCAGGTCCCAAACCAGGCAGTGATGCAGCTGCTTAGGATGCTCTCTATGGTTCCCCTATAGAAGAGGGTGAGGATGGGTGGAGGGAGACGGGCCTTTCTCAGCTTCCGGAGGAAGTAGAGACGCTGCTGGGCTTTCTTGGCTGTAGAGCTGGTGTTCAGGGACCAGGTGAGGTTCTCCGCTAGGTGGACACCAAGGAACTTGGTGCTCTTAACGATCTCCACAGAGGAGCCGTTGATGTTAAGCGGAGAGTGGACCGGTCTTGATTTCCTGAAGTCAACAACCATTTCCTTGGTCTTCTCTACATTCCAGTGAAGGTTGTTGACTGTACACCAGTCTGTCAGCCGCTGTACCTCCTCCCTGTATGCTGACTCGTCGCCTTTGCTGATGAGACCCAGCACAGTTGTATCATCAGCGAACTTTATGATGCTGTTAGAACTGTGTTTCACAACACAGTCATGAGTCAGCAGGGTGAACAACAGAGGACTCAGTACACTGCCCTGGGGTGCCCCAGTGTTCATGGTGATGGTGCTGGAGCTGCTGTTCCCGAACCGGACTAACTGGGGCCTCCCTGTCAGGAAGTCCAGGATCCAGTTGCATAGGGGGGTGTTGAGGCCCAGCAGGCTTAACTTCCTGGTGAGATTCTGTGGGATGATGGTGTCGAATGCTGAACTGAAGTCTATGAACAGCATTCTGGCGTAGGTGTCCTTCTTCTCCAGGTGGGTAAGGGAGAGATGAAGGGTGGTGGTGATGGCATCGTCCGTGGAGCGGTTGGGACGATATGCAAATTGCAGGGGGTCCAATGAAGAGGGCAGTTGGGTCTTGATGTTTCTCATGACTTGCCTCTTGAAGCACTTCATGATGATGGGCGTGAGAGCTACGGGGCGGTAGTCATTGGGGCAGGACACCGTGGACTTCTTCGGCATGGGGACAATGGTGGTGGTCTTGAGGCACGTTGGGACAGTGGAGCTGCGCAGGGAGGCGTTGAAGATGTCTGTGAGAACATCTGTCAACTGGTCTGCACACTCTCTGAGCACTCTGCCAGGGATGTTGTCTGGTCCTGCAGCTTTCCGTGTGTTGACTCTGCGCAGAGTTTTCCTCACGTCCACTGCAGTCAGGCACAACACCTGCTCGTCTGGCTTGGGTGTGATCTTGCTCACCAACGTGTTGTTCTGTGCCTCAAACCGTGCATAAAAGTCATTTAGGGCATCGGGGAGGAAGGCATCACTGTCACAGGACGGTGGCATTGTCCTGTAGTGATTTCCTGGATGCCCTGCCACATGCGCCGCGTGTCACCCGTGTCCTTTAAGTGGTTGTGGATTCTCTGGGCGTGTGCGCGCTTTGCTTCTCAGATGGCTCGTGACAATTTGGCTCTTGCTTTCCTTAGGGCCGCCTTGTCACCCACTCTGAAGGTCGAGTCGCGGGTCCTCAGTAGCGCACGCACCTCAGGAGTCATCCACGGCTTCTGGTTTGGGCGTGTGGTGATGGTCTTGGAGACAGTGACATCATCAATACACTTGCTGATGTAGCCAGTGACTGATGCTGTGTACTCCTCCAAGTTAACAGAGTCACCTTCAGTCGCAGCCTCCCTGAACATGTCCCATGCAGTGCACTCAAAACAGTCCTGAAGGGCAGAGATGCTCCTGCCGGCCAGGTTTTCACCTGCTTCTGAACTGGTCTGGAGCGTCTGATGAGGGGTGTGTAAGCTGGAGTCAGATACACAGACATGTGGTCCGAGAACGCGAGGTGGGGGCGGGGCTCCGCCCGGTACGCGCTGGGTATGTTTGTGTAAACAAGGTCCAACGCGTTCGCTCCTCTCGTGGCAAAGTCCACATGCTGATGGAATTTAGGGAGGACTGACTGGAGATTAGCGTGGTTGAAATCTCCGGCGACAATGAACAGTGCGTCTGGATGTCTGGTCTGCAGATCGCTGACGCCCTCGTGCAGTTCCCACAGTGCCTCTCTTACCGCGCTTCCGCTTTTGCTCGCATCGCTTGCGATGACACTTCCGCTGGGCTCCGCCATCAGGAAACGCCACGGACTGCAGGCTGAGCTCTTGTAGCGTCTGCAGAACTTCGTCCGAAAGATTGTTTTTAGGCTGATTTCTCCACTGAAGCAGGGTCTGGCGGTGGTAGGATATGTGCACTGGTGTTCCGATGCACATATTTGCAGAGATGGACGTGAGTATCCACAAACAATAACACAAAAAGCACCAATTCTCGGACCAAGAGTGGCCGATGCGTGTTAACGCGCCGCCGACCGGAACCGGACATCACTATTTCAACGATCAGTAGAAAATCTCTGGGTAATGACTGTTATTTCGGGCCTGGGCTTAAAATAGACCCCAAGGAGCTGTAAGCCCACCATGTGACCCATGACCTGAGGTATGTAATGACATACAGTTTCAAAAGCATTCGGAAAAGTAAGTGTTATAGGGGGTTTATATTTAAGGGTTAGCTGCTAGTTGATCAGACGTATCCAGAGGAGTGAAGAGTGCTCTGTTTAGTGTTTCTCTGTGTGACAGAATCTTTCTTAAAGCAATATATCTGTGTGTGAAAACTAAGCTCCCATCTACTCTGAAGAGCAGAAATAACACTTACAAAACAACATACTCATTATTGTATAATTAGCAGTGTTTTCGTTATCTTAGAATCAGCCCCTCATACCTACTGCTGCTTGTCTTCCAATAGAGACTGCCACCGCCATGCTTCTACAGTAGCCCAGACAAATTATACATGGGCTGTAGCACATGACTTTCATATTTAATGTTTAATTAAAGGGGCAGCGGGAAGTTTTTGGACCCGCAGCACCAGCTGGAAGGCACTGAAAGAAGAAGAATCCTTATTTAAGTTTCCTACCATAGCGCATTTATATAACTCCATAAACTTCCACATAGCAGCTTATCACAAATACTACCAACATTAAACACTCTGAGGCTGAAATCTGTCCGCTTCTCGTTAAAATGTTCACATTCCACTTTAAATGCTGCAGCAGGTATTATAATGTCACATATGCCAGAATGTAACAGTAGCACCATTAAAGGTGGAACGGAAAAACCCATGCAAGACATTGGTGAATTTCCCCACCAGAAACGTTACCAGCATTAAAAGAGTCATTGGAATGTTCTGATAGACTAAATCAGCTTATTAGGGGTAAGTAGTGATATTCAGCTTTGTCTGAACTGAATTAACAATAAAAACACAATAAAACTTTAAAACAAAAAAAGTTACTACACTTTACCAATGATATGAGCATGCAAGGTAAGACAGCAAAAAAAACATTACATTACATTGAGAACTCAAATTTTAAAAATTGGTACTTATTTTTTAGCCCCAAAAAAAAACCCACAAGTAACAATACAGGAGGATGAATCCTCAACGTGAGGAAAGAGGGAACATGAAGAAGCCAAACAAAACAAAGTCAAACCAAAACAAAGTCAAAACAAAGGCAACAGCCGAAAACCTGATATATAGGGAAGGAGAGGTGGGTGGGGAAGGGCTTCAGTAGATATGGCATCATTTTGCGACACAGTAACAAAGATTATGTTGAAAATTCTTTATAATAATGAATAAGCTTTTCCATACTTGTCTGCTCCCTTAACTGAACTGCAAGCGTCTCGGCCAAGGCAGATGGAATTTAGTGTACGTATGATTGATGACTTTCAGTAACAGGAGGACAGAGAAACGGTGATATGTGCCATAGGCACTTAAGCAATGACATGCTTTACTAGGCTATTTTAGACAGGAAGTTCCACGCTCACCTCCACCACCGGACAGTGTAGCATTACTGCACCCCGGAGGCCGAAGACTATTGGCCTGGTCTCAGAGCCTGACTGGCTGCAACAGCTGTCTACGGATACCAGAGAGAGAGAGAGAAAGAGAGAGAGGAGGACGAAGAGGAGGAGAAGGGGGAGGGGTGGGGGTTGCCGCCCAAAGGCTCAGCGCACTTTGGGTGACTGACAGCAGCAGGCCTGTCCCACAGCGCCAACTGGAGCACCATACAGAGAAGAGGATATGAGGAGGAAAAAAAAAAAAACACCTACTCAACAGTCCACACGCACACACCCACACACACATACACACTCACACAGTGCTCTTCTGTCCTTCACAAAGACACAAACAGACAGACAGACACACAGACAGACATCCTCCACCAGAAGGCTAACGCAATGGACACAGTTCAATATCCTTTTTCTTGTCTCTTCACATACAAACAACTGTCGGCGGTACTTAAGAGAAAAGGGAGCAACAGAAATGATAGACCTTCACCCAACCATCGTCTTTTTCTAATCAAGGGGTATTAGTTTAGGTTTGCTGTACATTTAATTAAAGCCTATGTAATAATATGGATATTATATAGTAATTGCACTGTAATGAATTTCTGTAAGTTTACTGTGGATATACAACAGTATGTTACTGTTTTTTATAATAATTGTAAAATACTGTAAAATAATCACACAGCATATGTAAATTACCAGTAATACAGTCAGTTGACCAATAACAGCAGATAACTGTAATTTATCAGCAAATAAAGTATTTGCTGTCAACCTTTTGAAATATGCACCATCATCCCTTTACAATCCAGTCACTATCCATCAAACCTGTACTGGTGATTACAGACTAATGTTTATTTTTAATGATAACCCTTTTTTATTAAACTGTCCAAACTGCTTCTACTCATTTAAGTGACTATATATATTATACATGCAGTGGGAGGGGCCAGCCTATTGGGCTCAGCTGAGTTAAGACTCTTTCAGCACATTCAGTCCGTGCAGTGCAGAGTAGCTTGTATTGTGTTCATTCGTAAAATAAAGAAGGATAATCTAAATCAGTTCTTAGATGAGGAGACACGAGCTGGTGCATTTACAACTGACACGTTTGGACTGCAGCAGCGGCGGTCCTCGTGAAACTCAAGAAAAAGGTAGCTGTTCTAGTTGCGTCTCCTAATGTTTACAGAGATATTGTTTTGTCAGTATAATTATTAAACTTTTAAGATATAAGATGTTGTTAATTAGGTCTGTTTCATTTAGAGACTAAATTTAGCAAAGAAACTGTAGCTTGAACGGCGTTAGCTAGTTAGCTAGCTAGCTGGCTGGCTAGTTGGTTAGGACTGTAAATACGCAGTTATTTTACTGTCATATACTGTAATTCAATTTACAGAACAACACTGTTAAATTACTGTAAATAACAGTATTATTATATGGCGTCTCTGCTGTCAGTATTTTACTGTTAATTTACAGTGAAATTTTTTGCAGTGTACATTATATAGAAGGTTACAATGAATTACAGGTGTTCTGTAAGGAAAAGCTTGAGTTCAAATTTTAAAATTCTGTGTTTTGATGTAAAGAAATATCAAAAGTATGATTATTGGTTTAGCACAGCTCAGTAAGCAATAATGTACCTTTACAATAGTCTGCAAATCTAAATATTAAACAATTAAACTATGTTGTGCTTACAATGGCAACAGATTTTCTCCAATCTGATTGAAGCCATTTTAATTCTAGATTAAGACGGAGGTGTTTATATGCTCACGCTACTCAACAATCTGAGGAAAATCTCTGTTTACATGCAGAGTACAAGTTATTTGAGACAACATTACGTGCATGCATAGAGTACAACTTGGTGTAAACGTTACCATGACAATGAGTATTGCGTGAGTTCAATCAGAGTAAGACCAACAGAGGTATGTTAACTGAGGTTTCAGTTAGCACACTCGTGTTTTTAACTGCTTTAAAATTATAGCAGACTCAGGAAACTACTTCACATGTACTTATTAAAGAAGGAGCGACACTATCACGTCCTGCAACACCTTTTTCATCCGTGTTAGCGAGAAGTCAGTCTCCCGTGATTTCATCCATATTTTCGTAAAACGGGACAGTGGATCGGAGATGCTTTCACCGTTCTGTTTTTAGCTTTGTAATACGCCGAACTGAGAAACTCACATCTGTTTTTAATTTACTCTATAGTTCCTGTAAATCCACCATCGTTCATTTGCTCATATACTCGTCTGAACAGCTCATTATTGCGAGCTTTACTGCTGTCCATCCTGCTAACTGTTTTTAAATCTTTTAAGGTTTGGAACATGAACTTTGTCTCTACTGAAGACCAGTCTCTACCTCCCGCCATGTTAAAACTTCCTCCATGACGCAACTGCACATGCACAGAGCATACCTAACCTTTCCGATTAGGAATGTAATCAGATACAGGTGTTCACACGGTTATTATTCTTCTATTAAACAGATTATTTACGGGATTACCCTCCTCCTTCAATTGGAAAGAAGTTGCAGTCTGAATGACCTCAATCTGACTAGTCTATTTGGACTGAGGTGTATACATGGACGTATTTTATTCCCATTGAGCTATTAGTCGGATTGCTAACGGATTATCAGGCTGTATGTAAACGTTGCCAATGTAATTACTTGGCTCTCAAAATTATGGGGTCCATTAAAAAGCCTGCACAGCCACATCAGGCTATACTGCCTGAAAGAACAATATATTGTTGTATATGGTTTGACATTGTAACAATAGAAGAACTGTTTTCAGTACAATATGGAATCATGTTTAAAAGGATTCTATACTGAAGCACATGCAGCTGGGATTGTTCCAATTTTATTTATTCCTTTATTTATTTATTTTGGCTCCAAAGCTTTGACAGTAATCAAAAGTGAATATTTGAATCTTGCGCCTGTTGGGGTTAGAGGGGTGGGGGTGCTGAGGAAGTCGTTCAGAAAATCTGTTTGTTCCACTCAAAGGGGATAATAGCACAGTGGGTTACACAGAGTCCAAGAATGTGCTGACAAAATGTACAGTAGTGTTGCCGCACAGCATTGTAGGTAGAGTTTTTAAGGAGGAGAAATGGCTATGTTGGGCTGTTCTAGATTTACTTGTAGGTTTAGGTGTGTTGGGTTCAGGCATTTGTTTAGGTTTCAACCAATCAAAAATAAAGCTGCTTTATGGATCATAACCTCGAGTCATTTGAGTTTCTCCCAGGAACCCTAAACGGTACAGTGTTTTGTAGTTTGCCTCTATTAGGAGTTTTCATCTGGGTTATATCCCAAAACTATAACCCAGATACCTACCCATCAAACAAATACCAACCTGCTGAATATTTCTGTCCAGCTCTAAATACAACACATTCTCCATCCATCTGAAGAACCAGTTCACTACGCCAAGAACCATTTAATCATGAAATGGTTCTATATTGTCGATTTCCAATGAAAAACGTATCACCATTTGTGTTGATTTTTGATTTTTAGTTTTCTGTATCATTTGAACATGACAGCTATTGTTTACATCCATCCATCCATCCACCCATACATCCATTTATTATGTGATGCTTAATCTCACTAGTCAGGGTCACGGGGGGCTGGAACCAATCCCAGCATCATCAGGTGAAGGCGGGGTACACCATGGACAGTTCGCCAGTCCATCGCATGGCCAACACTCACTCACGCACTCACACCTACAGGCAATTTAGAGTGACCAAACAACCTAACATGCATGTGTTCGGACATGTGGGAGGAAACCAGAGTACCAGGTTTACCTGTTGTTTACATTGTCTGAAAAATGCTCCAAAATCTGGTTCCATTGACTTACATTAAAGTGAAGTATGTTTTTGGTCTCTCCTGTTGCAATTTTGGAGATTCTTGTTTATCATTGGATGGCGACAATATGTAACTTAGTTTTAAAAAGAACCGTTGCCTTTATTGAAGAACCCTTAAAGAACCATCTTTATTTTTAAGTGTAAACATTCCAAATATATTTTATATTTGGAATGTTTACACTTAAAATGTTCACACTTAAAAAAAAAAAAAAAGTTCAGTGGTAAATTTCAGGAGTAGGATCGTTAATGTCTGTAAATGTTAAAAAATATTTTATTATAAGCTAATTTGTATCATTTTTTAACATCATTTAAATTGTGACACAGTGTTAGTGGGAAGTCGTTTCTTCACTGGCTTCGTCTGTTCCTGCTGTACCTTTCACTTGCTTGGTGGCCAATTGTACAAGAGCTCAAGTCTCCATCATGACTGAAAGCCGTTTAAACCTGCTTTAAAACCATGGTGACTAAAACCAGGTAAGGCAATGATGCCTGAGCCCACCAATAACTGACCATGACTCCAGCGCCCTCTTCTTTGGCACCAAACAATGACAAGCAGGCATCACACACAAACACACTCACTACTTAGAACTCAGAAATTACAGACAGGGCTGAACTGCCTTCACCCAACGATAATCTGTTTCAATTCAAGAGGTATTAGTTTGGCTTTGCTGTACACTTTAAATATAAGTTATGTAATAATATGGTTATTATATAGTAATTACATTATATAGAAGGTTCTGTATGGAAAAGCCCAAGTTCAAATTTTCACATTTTGTTTGTTTTGATGTGATGAAATGGCAAAGATATTCATATTAGTGCAGCTCGGTAAGGAATAATGTAGCTTCACATTAGCCTGTAAATCCAAATATTAAACAATAAAACTATGTGGTGCTTACAATGGCAACAATGTAATTACACACTCACTTCTCAGAACTCTTGGATCAGCACCTCGCATCGATATCCAAAACAGGCAAGTGCGGCACCGCTGCGAGTAGGAGGAACAATCGCGACAGCAGTAGTTGTTCAATGCTGTTGTTCGTAACATACTGCAAGGCTGAATTGCACATCAAAACAAATAACAATGCTTACCAAAAAAAAGGTTTCCAATTAATTTTCATGAGTCGTATGAAAATTTGGAACAGGAGCCACAGCATGAAATAATAACCAGAGTGTGAACGCAGTTAGGGCACGCTTAACAAATCCTCTTATCAGGGTAGTCAGTATCAGTAATCAAGACTAATTACTGTAGAGAGGGGTGCGTGTTAAGATGAACGCTGAATCCAGTATGTAGTGTTAGAAGTTCACACACGGTGGGCTCAGTGCCTTTAGTGAAGTGGCTGAGGTTTGATAACCATACCTGGGCGAGAGCAAATTACCAGCAAGAAAAACAAAGACATAAATAAGAAAGCAAAGTAATTTAAGAGAAGTGATAAATAAAGAAAAGTCATTTATTTGATGCTTAAAATTAGATGATGCTTTGCTATGTTTTTTATGGTTTGGAGCAAAAAACACCTTCAAACCAAGCAGTATGTGATTAATAGTTTGGTGGAAAATCTCATTTTCAGAACTTCCCTCTTGTCCCAAATGCAGTCAATCAGCCAAGACATGCTTGATGTCCTTTAAAATCGGTCAGCATTGCTTGGCCAGCCCGGGGGCACTTCACCTGGACTGGATGAATACAAACTTCATTTTAAAGCTGATTTGCCAGAAACAAATCAGCACTTACAGGTCAAAAGTTTGGACTATATATATTCGTTTTAATTGACTAGACAAGTATAAATAGTCAACCCCCAAAACAAGATCTCAGCATGTACACTATCTTCTTCAGTCCTGTTTGAAAAGTTGCTCATGTGGCTCCTTATAAAGCTGTTGGCCCGAATGTTAAAAGTATGTAAAACTGTATCAGAGACTTATTTCTAAAATACACTATAAACATTCTTTAAACCACAAACAGATATTTTATTCTTGTCCAGGAAGAATTACACCAGGTATTGTTTTATAGTTTTGATCTTTTCACAATTATACACTAATATCATTATTATTAACATAATAATTAACATAGTAATAATAAGAAAAATCAGCTCAATAATAAGAAAAATCAGCTCAAACCTTTGACTGTACAAAATTATCAGAATTAATAATATTTATATAATAATATACTGTAAATTATATTATTATAATAATAAACAGTTCAGCAGTTTTTTCAGTTCTAACTTAAAAAGCTTAAGTTCTAGCTAAACAGTGTCACTGTCACGCCCTGTGTCTCCGCCGGTGAGTCCGCTCAGCCTGGGAACTGTGCTTCCCAGAATCCACTGGCTGCCGGCGAGCATATGATGGTGGCGTCTCTGAAGCTGTAATATTAACTTCACCTGGTTCCTATTAGCCCATGCATATATTCTGCTCTGTTTCCGCACTTCGGTGCCAGGTTCTGCTTTTGTGGTGTTCATTGCATCTCTAAGCGTTCTTATCTCTTTGTCTATCCAGTGTTTGACCTTTTCCTGTTCTACGACTTCCGAGTTCTGGTTTGCCCCTGTTATTGCTACTTCGGTTTTGACCCTGCTTGTACCTCTACTATCTTTCTGGTTTGCCCTAATTAAAGACCTTTTGCTATTATACTCTCCGCGTGCATCGGTTCTGTCACTCGGGTCGTGACAGTCACTCACTTTGTTTTGTGAGGGACCAGTATTTGCTGACTAAGCATCTTCATTATGCATTCATTTAAACAGTTAGCCCAAAGTTTATTTCACAGTGAGGCTTTGTTAATCTATGTTAAGGTGGTCATCAGAGTTAAAGTAGAAGACATACAGTGGGGTCCAAAAGTCTAAGACCCCTGCTGTAGTCCTGTATCACCTCCCTTTGACTTGGTTAGAACTACAACCCAGTTAGACAGTCATGAACTCCAGCTCCCAGAATCCCCTAAGAGGTCACAAGACCATGGACTCTCACTCACCAGCCTATCACTGATCTGCTTCTCCTGATTGCACTTGTTTGTAAACATATAGAACTGTTTGTTTTAGTCTTTGTGTTAGTAAGTCCTGTTCATGACTAGGGTTTGTCGGTATGTATCTTTTCTCTTTGGGTTTTGACCTTTTGTGACCACAGTTTTGGAAAGTCCATCTATACTTTCTAACTTCCTAGCCTCCTAGCTAGGATACAGTGATAGAGCAAGTTAGCTTGTTTGCCTTGTTCAGTTAGTTCAAATGTCACTTTATTGGTTTATATGTGCAAAACCACACGTTCATACTGATCTCTGGTCAACTGATCAATTACATTTGCACAATGAAACACAGAAATGTGGAAGAAAAAAGTGTATAATGTCAGTGTCATCTTAATTGGTTGAAAGACAAGTTTAAATAGTGGAGTTTGTGCCCATATGATAATGCCTAGAATGTTTGTGCCTAGAATAAAAACTGGATACCTTATTTAGTCCTTTCTAATTTAACTCAAATTTATTTGTTGAAAAATGTTTGAGTCAGTGTTTGAGTGGAATCTTGAGACATTGATATGGACTGTCAGCCATTCCTACTCTATGCCTTCTAGACTCTGAGGAGTAGTTGAAATCCAACTGAGAGTCTTTCCTTGTTTCAAAGAAAGTGACCTTCAAATAGAGCAGAGTTTCTATTCTTCAGGAAAATACTTTCTAATTTTAATGAGCGTAACTTTTTTTTTCAACATTTTAAAACGTTCTGTTGCTTGAATGGACAAATACCATATTTTCAGTTTGGTCTCAGACTTCTGGTCCTCACTGAAGATACAGTTTTGTCTTTGTTGAGATCCCAGTATATACACAAAAACTCAACAGACTTAACACAACAGAACAAACTCTTCAGGTCACCAAGGTCACTGCAGCTTATTAGAAATTAGAGCTGATTTGATTGGTTATCATGCCACTGTTAATTTGGTAAATTTCATTACATTGCTTGTATTACAAGATGTGATAGACTCCTCTAATGGTTTCCGCTGGTGGAACCTATACATTTATGTAAATGTCATTGACCAGTTGACCGTAGATCAGTATAAACATGTGATTCCACAAATGAGACCAATAAAGTAACAATTGAGCTTAATTGTTAACTGACTGAACAAGGCAAAGAGGCTAACTTGCTTTATGACTGGCCGTTGTATAAATATATATATATCGTTGCTGTCCAATGAAAAACATGTCTCCATTTTTTGGCAATTTTGTGTTTTCTACAGCATTTGAACACGCCAATGATTTACACTGTGTCTGAATTTCATGAAGAATGGACCAATAGAAGTGCTCCAAAATAGCTCTGAAAGATTTCTGGTTCCACTGACTCCCATTGAAAGCAATGTAAGTTTTTGGTCTCTCCTGCAAAGTTGCAATTTTGGAGATACTTATATATAAATATATATACAGGGGTTGGACAATGAAACTGAAACACCTGGTTTTAGACAATTCGTCTTGGGAATGACATATACAAGTCCTGCACAGTGGTCAGAAGGATTTTAAGCCATTCTTCTTGCAGGATAATGGTCAGGTCACTACGTGATGCTGGTGGAGAAAAAGGTTCCCTGACTCGCTCCTCCAAAACACCCCAAAGTGGCTCAATAATATTTAGATCTGGTGACTGTGCAGACCATGGGAGATGTTCAACTTCACTTTCATGTTCATCAAACCAATCATTCACCACTTGCTGTGTGTATTGGTGCACTGTCATCCTGATACATGGCACCGCCTTCAGGACACAATGTTTGAACCATTGGATGCACATGGTCCTTGCACCATTGAAACCGACGTTTGACATTGGGACGAGTGACCAAAGTTTTGGCTATAGCAGCCCGGCCGTGTATATTGACCCTGTGGAGCTCCTGACGGACAGTTCTGGTGGAAACAGGAGAGCTGAGGTGCTCATTTAATTCAGCCGTGATTTGAGCAGACGTGGTTTTCTGTTTTGTGGATACAATCCGGGTTAGCACTAGACAGACTGGTCCAATTCAGCCATGAAACCTCCCACACTAAAATGACAGGTGTTTTAGTTTCATGGTCCAACCCCTGTATATATATATATATATATATATATATATATATATATATATATATATATATATATATATCATTATTGAGTGTCTTTCAAACTATCTTTTGTTAGAGTTGCCTGCAGCTTCTTTCTAATAAACCTGAAAGTCCTTTGGATTCTTCAAGCCATCAAAAAAGCGACCCATTTTGAATCCCCAGAGACATCCGACAACCACCCAATCCACTTTGTTCCATTTATTTGTTATTACTGAAGTCTCGCAGCCCCTCAAAAAGCCCCCACCCCCTTCTCTTTGACGTTAATTTGAGACAATTGTCAAAAAGGCGAAAGGATGGCGTAACCAGCTGGCAACAGCTTCTGGTCCGTGGGGTTTTTCCTGGTGAGACTAATTGTGCTATCATGCTGCAGCTCCCCCTTTGACCGGCCGGCGGTCCGCGGAGGGTGACAACAGGTAATCAAGTATAATTAAGGCCATGGCTGGCGTTCGGACAGGGCGCAGGGACTAACAGCTCCACGGGTCATAGCTGTGGCATCCCTCCCAGCTGCTTAATCGCAGTTGACACACAATCTGAGGGGACAGGGCAGGTTCCACCCCGAGGAGGGCGCCAGGCTGATGATTGATTCAAATCATAATCATCAGAGAGGGAAGGGAGAAGACGAGCGTGTGGCACATCAGTTGTGGCAAGTTCAAATGGGTTTACTGATCTGATTCTTTTGAACCATCTGTTTCAATGAATCTAGTGATTCTCTGATTCACAAGGCGTCAACCTTCTTCTCAACCTTGCCTTGTTGTTTGCTCTAAAAATGTAGCCTTAACTAGTACAAATGAGCTAATACTTGATGGCTAGATACAAAGAAATGCAATGCAGAGATTGTAGGACTGCAATTACAAAGACAAAGAATGACTTTTGGTTCAGTAAGTAAGTCTAATATCCACTTCCGCTCACTAATGGAGTCAGACCCGGAATGTATGATTACATAAAAGGAAAACAAAACCAGCCAAAATGCAGTGGGAAGAAAATAAACCCTATCGTGGTTATTTACATTCTGATGCATAGCGCTGCTGCTAGCACATATTTAACATAAATTGATCTGCAAATGGCCTTTGTGGCCAAACTGGCAGAAATTATACGGCCAAAAGATTGTGGATACCAATGTTTCTTCCAAAATCTAGTATTATAACAGAGTTTGCTGCCTTAACATTCTATACTCTTCTAGATGTTGGAATTTTCTTAACAAAGTTTGGTTGAGAACTGAGATATCAAAGATTGTTGGGGGTTTAGTAGTCTGTCTCTGAATCTCAAGTACTTATATTTCTAAGATGCAAGACAAAGTGAGTGAACTTCTAGGAATGTGAATTTTTGCACTGATTACTAAACAAAAGTATGTGAACTTCTGTTTTAATGACTTTTCCAAGAGTTTACTGGCCAACCATCAATGTTTCTTCCAAAATCCAGTATTACAAACAACCAGGCAAAAATTATATGGCCAAAAGTTTGTGGACACAAATGTTTCTTGCAAAATTTAATATTATTACTAAATACATTAGTTTGTTGCAGACCATACTCTACTCCTGAAAAGGCTTTACCCTAGATGTTGGATTACTACTGTGAGGATTGGATTGCCAGTAGGCAGCCAATAAGCAATTTGTTACGAGATGATGTCACCTTGTAACGAAGAAAAGGGCTGCAATTCCAGCAAAGCAAAAGTGGTTTCTGTAGGGGAGAGTTTTTTTCTTTGAAAACCATATGGAGGTGGGCATCAACTTCTCATTAGTCCTGCTGAGAGCAATCGTCACTTTCCTGCATAGATTAGTTCCATCTAACGTGTTGACTGCCCCCAACAATTTTATGTCTGATCCAGTCAATCAATGATCAATGTAAAAAAAGTAGCTGGAGCAGGTGTGGCAGAATTTGGCTGGAGCTAACCTCTTTGGGAACCAGGGTTAGTGCCCACTGGTGTAGATACAATAGTAAAACCTTGATCTGGTTTGGGCTAAGGCGGCATGGTGGTGTAGTGGTTAACACTGTCGCCTTATGATCCGGGTTCGATCCCGGGTCCGGGTTGTTCTGTGTGGAGTGTGTATGTTCTCCCCGTGCTTAAGTGGGTTTCCTCCGGGTACTCTGGTTTCCTCCCACAGTCCAAAGACATGCAGTCAGGTTGATTGGTCACTCTAAATTGCCCGTAGATGTGAGTGTGTGTTGGACATGCAATGGACTGGCGAATTGTCCATGGTGTACCCCGCGTTCGCCCGATGACGCTGGGATTGGCTCCAGCCCCCCCATAACCCCGACTAGCGGGATAAAGCGTCAGATAATGGATGGATGGTTTGGGCTTGTGAGTCAGCATTAGCTACATTGTTATTTGGGTGCCATTAGTGAATCCCGAGCTAGGAATGTTCAGAGTCCCCGGATGGTTTGGCGGGTTTTAAGTTAAACGCTATGTTTTTGAAATGACATTCCGTTTAGGCTTTGCTTTTTGCGTCTTGTTTAAAGTGTCTTTCTCCAGGATTCCGTCTGACAGTCAGATGAAACATCTGCAGCATGTGAAATTAGGTGATCAGACGTACATTCTAATGCAGTGGGGAAAAATATACATCTGAAACTCAATATGGATATCTTCAGGGCTTTAAGGATTGTCATTTTATTCCCTCTTGTCAGCGACTGTTGACTTCACGCAGGTACTTTCATCCAAGCCCTTATTAAACATCCTGATGTGCACATCTTTGAATAAATATTTGTGAATGTACCACAGATGAGAGCGTGGAGAAGTTAAGGCCCCTGGCTACGCTGCTCAAATATTAAAATATAGTTACTAAGGCCTACAGTAATAACTCGACAGCTAATTCAATTACTAGAGGCTTTCTCTTTAAACTCAAAACAAATCCATTCATCACTTTTCCCTCTTTAGTCTAGAGCTGTTGATACTGTTTGAACGTGTGAATTCAGGGGTAATTATTGAAATGTGGTGTTTTTGTTGGTTTATTGGCAGTTTCTCATAAAACCAATGCTAAAAACCGAGGGAAGAAAATAGATTAGTAACAGCCTCTACTCTCCTAGATGTTGGAACTTTCTCTACAAAGTCTGATTGAGAACTGAGATATCAAAGGTTGTTGGGGGTTTAGTAATCTATCTCTGTAGACACCTGCTCATCCAATTTTCTTCTAAACTCTAGTATTATAACAGAGTTTGCTGCAGTAACAGCATCTACTCTCCTGGAAAGGTTTTACACTTGATGTTGGAACAATACTTTAAGGATTGGATTGCATTCAGCCAAGCTTGCCAGTAACTGGCCAATCCGCAATATGTTATGAGATGGTGTCACCACAGAAAAAGGGACTGGAATTCCAACAAGACATTTCAGGCAGCTAAGAAAAGTGTTTTTTTGTAGGAGAGAGTTTCTCCAGATGACATATACATTGGGCTTCGTACATTTGCAGACCACTTACATACACAACAAGCTACAACGATGGACAGAGTAAAACTGCAAAAGCATCAGAGGTGGCAGAAGTACATGAGTTCCTTACTTAAGTAAAAGTACTAGTAATCTAGTAAAAAAAATACTCAAGTAAAAGTTGAAGTATGAATACATATGAAAGTACATGCTCCCAAATCTACTTAAAGTATAAAAATAAAAGTATTTCTTTAAAAATAATTCTCTTGAGAAACTCAAATTTCTTTGACAGGGTATCTTTGCCATGAGGTGTCTTGTTTGTTTGTTTTCTTTTCTTTTCCAAGCGCTCACTGCTGAGGCCTGAAAGCTGTCAAAGTAGCGAATCACAGCCCCTTAAACATCCATTAGGATTATGATTTGCGCTTCATTGGGACCCTGAATAGAATTGCCTGATTAAAAAAATACATGAATAAGAAAATAAAAGATCATTGAAACTAAAGTAACAAGTCTGTTTTCAATATGTAGTGAGTAAAAAGTACAGATTTTCTTTTGAAATGTTGTGAGTAAAAATAAAAAGTATTAGGTGACAGAAATACTGAAGTAAAGTACACATACCAAAAAAAGTACTTAAGTACAGTAACAAAGTACTTGTACTTTATTACTTACCACCTCTGAAAAGCATAATAGGTCCTCCTGAAAACCGAATGCTTGAAGAATACTAAGGATACTAAATCTAGCTCAACTAACAAACAGTTGAAGCTTTCATGTATTTTAGTAAGCACATCAATCAATGATGTTGAGTAACATGTTGAGTAATGTGCTCAATAAAACAGTGCAGGCTAGAAAAGGTAAGTGAACCTCAGTGTTAAGGACTTCTCCAGGAGTTAACTGGCAAAAGGTTTTTCAGTTAAGGAGATGAGATTTAAAGTATAGGTTTCACAAGTGCTTGAACCATTACACAAAAGCAACACACGATGCCTGGTTACTGCCCAACCTGTTCTTCTCCAGACAGATCAGTGTGAACCAGGCTTTAATGCAAACAACTTTCAAAGGACCCCAGAAGATCATGTTATAGAGATGCATGAAGCTGAAAAGGGTAGAAAAGCATTGCTACAAACCTGCATGTACATTAATCCCTGGTTAGACAAACTGTCTACACTTGGAGAAATAGAGGGCTGTTGCTACTCTGCCTATGAGTGGGTGTTTAATCACAATCACTCCAATAGGCCATGCTTTGAGAGGTGCGAAAAAACCCAAGGTTAACAGCAGCAAGACCTACAGAAGACTCTTCCAACTACAAAGCATTTGTTCATATGTCCATTATTAGAAAAAAAAAACATAGAACAAGAATAGTGCTCATGGAAGGACATCATGAAGGAAGCCAACAGAAACATTTCTCAAGACTGCCTAGGACGTTTCACAATGCTCCATGGGAAATGTTTTGTGGACAGGTGAGGTTAAAGTGTCCCACAAACTGCACAAACTGCTGAACACTATGTTCAAAAGCACAACAACACCAAAGCATCCCAACTGTGAAGCCTGGTGGAGGGAGCATCATGGATGGGGCTGCTTTGCATGATGACTGGATAGTGAGGCACTGCCCATCTAAATGCCCCTCAAGTCTGTCCTGTCACCCCCTGCTCCAGTGGATGTAATTGGTTTATTTGTATGTTCTATTAAATAGTTGGAAATATATGATAATTGACTTGTACTGGTTGTTGTGTTTATGCTTTTTTTAAAAAAAAAAACATTATTATTTATTAATTTTTTAGGTCTGAGATGAATAACCATGAATACAATTACCTATCGTCATTGTCCAAAATGGAAACTTTACAGGAGAGGCCAAAGACTGTCTTTACTTTAAATGTAAGTCAATGGAACCATAATTATTTCCAATCTATTTAGTTTTTTTGTTTGTATTTCCATTCATGCATTCATCATGACATTTTTACACAATGTTAACGGCAACTGTTGTGTTCAAATAATGTAGAAAAATAAAAATCAAGATATGAAGAAACATGTTCTTCTTTGGACAGGCATGATATGTAAACAGATGCTGCATTTGCAGCTTGTGGAGTTTAATATAATTACATTTGTAATTAATATGTAATACATTTGTAAATGCATAATTATTACATGATTGAAATGTTTCAACTGTATAGCAAAGATCATTATAATAATCATAATTAATAAATATTGTAAATATTATTATGTAATATATTAATATTATTATAAAAAACATATAGCATCATCCTATCTTCTAAGTTAATGACTGACTAACAAAATGTCTAGTTTTGTTTTCAGGGAATGTGACTTTATTCTAAAGGTTTGATACTTAAAGCTGTTACTCTGTTTATATATATATATATGTATATATATATATATATATATATATATATATATATATATATATATATATATATATATATAGCCCTATATATATATATATATATATATAGCCCTGCATATAAACAATATTTATTCATTTTGCCTTCTTATATTATAACACTGTAGCAACACAACATGGGCAGAAAAAATGTATGTGTGCATTACAGCTCCTACATTATGGAGCCCTATAAATGTTTGACCACTGCTGGACTCTGGATGCTTGTAGACCTGTACGAGTGCAGGAGTGAGTAGGTGTCCAGATGCCTCTGCGAGCAGTAATAAGCGATATGCAGTGGTGCATGATGGGAGATCACAGAGGGAGCAGCAAAAATGAAGAAACAGAGACTGTAATGAGCTGTGAGCAAAGGAGCCAGTGTAATAGGAACAGTTTCATTCATGACTTTCAAAGCAGATGATCCTCTCTCTCTCTCTCTCTTTCTCTCTCTCTCCCTCCCTCTCTCTCTCTCACTCCCTACGCTCTCTCCTTGCAGTGGGAATCAATGTTAAATCGATGGGTGTCTTGGAGAGCTGTCAGAGGAAAGCTATTTCTCCACATTTCTTAAAAAAAAGGCGCCGTGCCTAGAATTCCAACAGTCGCCCCCGGTCCGGCCAGGACAGACAGTTTATTGACAGAGGAGGATGTAAAATGTAGTCGATAGATTTACAAAAAGTGTACCATAAATGTACACAATGCTCTTTTTAGCCAGAAATATTTTTGTTCAAGATTAAAATTTCTAACTCAATAAACTTAATTCAAATAAACTTAATAAACCCAAAAACTCACCAAATTTGACTCCTCGCCCTCCTCTCTTTCAACACCTGACCACTCCTAAAAATGGTGGTTCATGGTAATAAGGTTTCTATAAGAGCATACGTATTAAAAAGGTTGCTTCTTCAAGGGTTCTATATCATCACTGAAAAAGAAGTATCTCCAAAATAGTAATTTTACAGAAGAGGACAAAAACATTCTTAACTTTCAATGTAAGATTGATTTTGGAGTATTTCTATTGGTCCATTTATCATGAAACTTTCACAGGATGTAAGGAGCAGCTGTCGTGTTCAAATAATATATAAGAATGAATACATATTTTTCTTGAGCCAGCATTAATATATATAACAACAGAAGAAGCCTTTTAGATGCCATATAGAATCATACAGAACACATACACCATCAATCTAAAAGACTCTCTTCACCAAGCAAAGAATGAATTCAGCTTGATACGGCTCTTTTCAAAACATATGGCACTTGATATAACCATTTTGTTTACTAAAGAACCCTTGAAAAACCATTATCACTAAGACTGTATAAGCTCTGAAGAACTTTGTTCTTCAAGGGTTCTTCAGTAAAGACAATGGTTCTATACCGAAGAAGCCTTTTAGATGGCATGTAGAATCATATACAACACATTCTTCATGAATCTGAAAGATCCTTTTACCAAGCAAAGCTCCTTTCAGAACTTGTGGCACTTAATATAACAATTTCGTTTATTAATGACACCGTAAGGAGCTATTGTCTGTATGACTGTAAAAACTCTGATTTTTCAGAGGTTCTATATAGAACACCTCTATGCATGCAAGTATATGCACTCATAAAAAGATGTTTTTTACAAGTTCTAAGTATAGATAATGTAGATAGTTTTGTATATGGCTCTATATAGAACAAAAAATGTTGTTCTATTCTTACAAGCTTGATGATGCAATAACAAAAGCTACATAGTCCTACTTTCCAACAACATTCTATACAAAAACATATACAACACATTCTCGATTCTTGACTAATTTCAGCATGAAATTGTTCCATATAAAACTTCTACCAAAGAGCACTTGAAAGACTGCAGTCATCAAAAATAAAAACGTGGTGTAATTTGGTATTATTTCGCCCTTGTAGCTCAATTAAAGTTGAGAATATCAGTCAATCTTGCTAATCCTAAGCCTTCAATTAATATAACAATGTGTTGTGAGTAATTTGAGTAGGAGATATTTTCTTATGATTGGAACTTAAAAGTCGCTAGAACTAATGAGTCAATGTTTTAACATAAAAAATGTAAGTAGTCTGTTTTTTTTTAATGTTGAGCTCCTGGAATTTCCACACAATGTAAAACACAGATTGTTGTTTTCTTGACTAACAATATAATACGTTTAACAAACTTTTCATTAAAACTCAGAATCGTTTGTTTTACAGTGTGCCTGTTAACATACAATGAAAATTAAATCTAATCATAAGTGATTATGCAACTATCCATATAATTGCATATGCAATTAATGGATGTGAGGGCTTGAATGATGGAGAACTTCCTGAGCTTAACTAAAAAAAGTTTGAGGCTGTTCTAATTGCTTCTCCTGCAACAGTTAGGAAGCTTAGTGACACCACTGGTTTTGAAGTTTCTACCTTAACAGCTTTTTGACTCTACACTATCACATCAGAAATACATGTAGGACAGTCTCTTACCACCTTAAAATATTGCTAGCCCCTTTCTTTCTTTAAATGCTGCTGAGACCATAATCCATGCTTTTGTAACATCCAGACTCGACTACTGCAATGCTCTGTTGTATGCAGTGTGTGCAGAATTCAGCTGCTTAGGGTGCTGACCCATAAAAGATCTAGAGAGCATTAAATCACCTTCTCTGGCTCCCAGTGCAGTATCGTATCCAGCACATATTGCTTGTGTTGGTTTTTTAATCCTTGCATGACCTTGTCCCTTCTTATCTGAGTAGTGTACTTCAATAATACTCTCCAGTGCGTACCCTTCGATCCTCAAGCCTACACTTGCTTGGGGTCCCACGCTGTAAGCTTAGCACCACTGAAAATATGGAAATAGAGCATTTTGTGTGTTGATGTTTTCAAAACCAGACTTAAAACCCAACTTTTTAAACCAGCCTATGGAGGAGATGATTTTGAATTCAGTTTTTAAATGGACTTCTTTTTACTTTTAAACTATGTATATCTCTATTTATGGTACAGGAGCCTTGGGTGTCTTGAAAGGCGCTTTCCCAATAAAATGTTATTATTATCATTATTTATTATTATTATTATCATTATTATATAGTAATTACGTTGTAATTCTATTATTGACTTTAACTATCACAGCCAACAAAACACAGTAGCATCTTCAAATGTTTAAAGAAGTTTAAAGGATTTTCTGGGAAAGTTCAGCCCAGGGGTGTCCAATGGGAGCGTTTTAGCCTTTGAGTTCATACCCCATGCCGTGAACATTTAAAGTGTCAAAATCCTTGAAATAAAAAAAAAATAATAGAAAAACTCCTGCAAAGGCACACAGGATTGTGGACTTCACTGTTGGAACTGGATGCACAATTTGTAGCACGAGGCGTTTCCTGAACGCGCCGGAATGCTTGCAATTAGAGCGTTCACATGTGCACAGAAACATTAGCAAACTAATGACCAGGATGTGACATGACTAATGTGGATCATTAGAACATCTAGCCAAAATATTACTAGCACACTGCCAGTGTTCTTTAATAGGCTATTTAGTTTCTAATTCAGTCATCATTTCACTTTTCTCACTGTTTTTTTTTTTTGTTTCCCCAACATATGGCCCAGTTTCCAAGACTAAAAGCGTCTCCTATATCTGCCCATGCGAATCAATGCATGCGTCCACCAGTAAACAGCCAGCCATTGCATGCAAAAGAGGTAGGGGTCATTTTACTGTTATACCCTTATTGCAGTTTATTAGGCGGTCCACAGAGGCTCCTCATAAAGCCTGGAAACATTCACTTAGCTCTCATTATGGCAAAGAGATGAGAGAGAGGGAGAGAGAGAAAGAGAGAAGAGCTAAACATTCCAAGTGCCACGGCAGCCCCTTAGGATGCTAGTTTTCCTCGTGCTGTAGATCAGTGAGCTGTGACGTGGAGCAGATTTCGAATTAAGAAGAAGTGAATTACCTTAACCTTGGAGAGGCATCAGAACACCTCCCCAGCCTTATTGATCTCTACTACACTGGCCCTTTCAAAACATTCTCATTATAAGTAAAGGCCCCTCTTCTTCACTAGCTTTGCTAGCTTATTAGCTTCTCTCTCTCTTACTCTCTCTCTCTCCCTTATTGTGGCGATTTTCGAAGCATAAAAAAAAGAAATAAATAAATAAGTCAGTGCTAGTTGATAACATACGGCACTGTGCAAACAAAAAACAAATCAGAGAGCATTTAATCTCAAGTCATTTTTAGAGGCTATTACTGAGGAGGCTGGCTATAAAGATAGAAAGCCACTTGCATTAGAAAGAAGGAGGTCCGAAATGGCTCAGAGACATCATAAATGTCATTATTTTGTAATGTTAAGAAACATTTAGGGAGAATGGAGAATGGTTCTTGATATAAGAACTCATCAGCAACACAAATACACCCCTCCCCCTATTGCCAAGGTAAACATCACTGGACTATCAACCAATCAACCTTTATTTTCACACTGAGGGAGAAACCATTTGCAATGTAGCAGAGCATTACAATAAATGAATGAAAAATGATTTTAAAAATGAAAAAAATTAAATGAAAAATGAAAAAAAGAAAAAAATGATGAAAAAAAATAAATAAATGAAATAAAAAATGAAAAAAAGAAATATAAAATGACAAAAAGAAGTAAAAAAATAAATTAAAAATAAAATAAACAATGAAAAAATTAAATAAAAATAAATGAAAAATGACTTGTAAACAAAGTGACAATAAAACTAAGATTAATTGTAAAAGAAAACAAATAACATTATAAAAAGAGACTAAGACCAAGAATATAAATTTCTTTTCATGCCTTTCAACTCTTCATAAACTGAAGATGACTTCATTCATGTCAGCTTAAATGGTGCAATAATTACTTTCTGCCACCTCCGCCCCATGTTAGAATTTTTTTCCGTTCCACCTTAAATGCTGCAAAAGTTAGGCTACGTTCATTATTTCCCATTTGTATGATTGACTGAAGCTAGCAATATTCAGCTAAATGTACGATTGTAAACACTGTAGCCCTGTTCGGCTGGGATTTCGAGGGCTCCAACGATTTCTGCCTACCGTTTTTCGTTTTCCACTCTGTGGTGGTATAAATGGAAAGACACGTAAAAGAGGCACTCTCACTCACTCCACAGCTTCACCAGTTCCTCCTCCTTTTGTATAGTCCAGGAGAACCACAGCTTCTGAACCCTTGCCGGACTCCCCTCCATGTCTAACTTCTTTACCCGCCAGACATTCCTGTGCTTGCCTCGCAGCTTCCCATTTGGTGGTGAAAAGAGCTCTCCTATTGGATGTCGACAATGTTCATATCACTAGTTGCGTGAGCCAAGACTTAAGACTTATGATAATATTAAACATGGTTGATTTTATGGGAATGCTGTAAAAGACTGACCTAAACCTGCAGTCTTAACCACCTCACACTAAACGATCAAGATGAGGCGAGCATGACTCAACTGTAGCAAGACTTTTGTGATTTTATTCCGACATTGGAAATTTGTCTGCGACGTGAAATCGCTTGGTGTAAGGCCAGCATTAGTTGAGCTTCTTACATTTAGGGTTAACAAACCAGGCCGCATCTGATCATTTGGGTCTGTTAGACAAATGGTCAGTTACAGGCATGGTCAGCTTTACAACAGTCATCAGGAGCTCAGGAGATGTTTATGGCACATCCTATGTTTTACGACAGCTCAATCTGCTTAGGAAACTGCCTCATGCCCAGTAGATAATGGTTAGCCCCACGTGAAAGGCCTTAAATTGTGTATATATGGTGTATGCTTGCCAGTATCAAATGAGACTGTAGGTTGGAACAGAGAGCTCAATATATTATCATATCCTATTATTAAAATTCCTGACGGGACGTTCATTTGATGTCAAGAGAAGAAATTACAACAATTCTACTTTTGGCTATGAGTTTTCTAATGTTATCTTAATATCCTGCATCATCTGTCTCCATATGTGTAGTCTTAGTTACTAATTATTACTTAATTGCTGTTAATAAACTCTTGTTAATTTAATGTAATGCTGTTCATGTGCGTTCACACTGAATGATAAAAATCTATAGATGCTCTGAAGTGATGTAGGCCTAACTGGTTACACATGTAACACTAGAAACATGCATTTCCTAAAGAAAACAAAGGACAAACAGAGCAGTTCGGGTCAGTGTGTTTAGGGATCTGCCCTGAGTAAGAAACCATGAGGTTTGGGTGCTATTGAAAATGAATGGGACTCTATGGGGAAAAAGAGGGATTAAAAAAAAACAGCAAACAGACAGGTGCGGGTCAAACCAATAATGAACTCGTGGTCGGGGGTCTTCCCTGAGTCAGTGAATGCAAAATAGTGTCTGTCGGTCGAGCAGAAGTTAACTAGATTGGTGTTCACTTTTCCATCCTATTCATTCCCTATGGGAAAAACTTTCAGAAAGAATTTGTTGGGTTGCGGAATCCATGCATCCAATCAAAAAGCTGTATACAAGCCCGATTCACACAATCAGATCAGACAATCTGAAGTTGGAACGGGGTCACTATTTTGAAAACTGTGGGACGCAGCAAAGATCTGGTAGAAAGCCAAAAACAAATAACAATATAGTTGTTCATCCATAATTATGAGTTGGAAGTAAACGATGCTGCTAGTCGTAACTTAATTCTGCCTGTGCAAGCTGTAGGTTAGTCTCCTACGCTATTTAACTTGAGCCGTGTTGTTAATTTGCTCATCCGGCCAGCTTAACTGCAGGTAAGCCTTTCTCCCCCCCATCTCTCCTTTCGTTACGTAAGCTCCGGCCGCGCAGACAAACAGGCAGGAACGAAGGTGGTAAATTGAATTTGCGAAATGCTGGAAAAAACACTCACAATTAGCATGAGTATGTTGTAAAGCTCTCAATGCGGGAACTTAATTGCAGAAGCACGTCCCGAACGTGGGGAGAAAATACAGCTGGGCTAAATGAGTTCCAGCAGAGAGCCCTCAAGATATCCCATTATTCAAGCTAGCACAAGGCTGTGAGAAGACTTCCAGGTAACTGGGCTTGATGAAGTTTGAGGTTTCGTTCAAATAGCTTAGCACTGACATTAGAGCCGTAATGCACGCCGACATAAAGCTTTGCCGTGTTCGGAATTTCCAGCCTAATCTGATCTAACTCCAGCACTGATAGCTCGCAGATACTCTATGATGTTAAAAACGAGGCCCCGCTTCATTTTCCAGGATTTCAGTGCTGGCCTTTACTTTAATGCACCTCATTCAATTCAAGAAGACCTTGGTAATTAGCTGATGAGCTCAATCAGGTATGTTGAATCAGAGAGCCCAGTGAAGTCCATAGCTTTGGCCCCTCTAGGCCTACAGGCTAACGTTTCCTTTTGTAGAAGTATTACCGCGCCCCCTCCACATATGCCCTCGCCTCCATCATTTATTGATGCTTTAATCAATAGTCACTAACCCAAAGAAACATAATTGCTTTGTTTACATTACATTTCTCAAAGCCCCCGCATGGCGTCTGATGGAAGAAAATTGCTGTGAGTTCTTGCGCTGTCCGAAAAGAGGAATAAATGCACGATCCGACTTTCGTAATATGCCTTCAAAAAACACAGAGTGGTACATTAAGCCCAAGCTCGGGCCGTAATAGTGGCCATACGCGGAGAATATTATCAATTAGCTGTCAGAAACGCAGCAGACAGTGCCTGAGGCGTGTGCTCCTTCATTCGTTTCCTTAAAAGAAGCTTTGACTGACGCGGCTGCAATAAACTTTCTTCCTTGGAAACGCACTAGACAGGTAACTAGACAGGCCTGTTGGCTGGAAACAAGCGTGTTTTCCCCGTTGATTGTGTTATTTGTGATGGAAAAGGCGAACTGTGAAAACGTGGTCAGACTTTGCGCCTCAAGAAACACAGATTTCACTACTGCCGGCACCTGCGGATTTCATGCATTTATTATTAGCCCGCCGTCCCGATGAGCACACGCGCCGAGCAGCAAATTCGCCGCGACACACTGCGAACAGGTACGTGGCGCTTCCAATCTTCCAACCAACAAATGTGTTGGCACCATGCTAATGCAAGCCCTGCAACAGTAGTCAAACGTTACTCAGATGACTGAACAGTGCGGTAATCATATTAGGCTTATATAGCAGAATAACAGTTTATCACATTTATTAATAACGTGACACCAGAATTTCAGTTCATCTGTTGCATCAGCACTACAATTATCAGCAGAATGTGAAGAAATAACTGGTTTCGACTGTATGTCAAAGACGTCTACGTATCGTGGTGCAAAGATATCTACTGTTATGCCCAGTCCGCGTGTCTTTGTTTACCTCAGGAGGCATAATGGATAGCCACTATATTGTTGAGTCATTGAGAACATGTGAGGATGAAAAAGTAGCACTGCTGCCCCGATGGCGTACGCTAACCTCTTGTCTATGATCGAATTTGCTGCCCCTGGTTAGATCATTTAAGTAGCCAATGAAAGGAAGAGCAAATGCAGTGATGGCTAAAGCTCTTGGTGATCACCGCTTTAACTTTGCTTGAGTTAACATTGGTGCTGCTTTCCACCACTGGAGGCACACTTGGCAAGTTAAGGGATGGTGTTTGATGCTGAACTCACAACGTTTCTTCTAGACTGGTAAGCAAACAGCTGTTAAGGCTAACATTAATGAGGAGGAACTGTGCATTTCCATGTTTCTTATGATAGAGATGGACGGCACAACTTTCTGGTCATATACTGCCACCTACATGCGAACTGGACAAGTTGCATCCTCTTACGAATTGCTCTTTTAAATAAACATCTTAGTGCAAAATGTTAATGTAAAAGAAACGGCATAGTCAGTAGTTAGCATTGTAGTTCACAGTGTATCATTCATCACAAGCCGCATTGGCATGTTTAAGCTTTAGGAGTCGCATATGTAACCATTGCATGTACTAGCTGGTCCCAACCACCACCACTACAGTTTCTTTTGACCGTAGATTTTTGAAATGTTTGACATGAAACCTCTTTAAATGATAAATTACTGTTTATTATTGTGTAGATATTTTCAGCTATCACTGGAATTCCTTATTTAAGGAATAGCACTTATGCTAATAGTGTGTATAGTAACAATTAGTATTACTTGCAGCTGGTGAGGACACAGTAGGTTAAGCTATTTCTTTAAATCTTTGGTATATTGTGTTAAAAATGGTGAACTCTGAACAAATGGGGCTATTTTGCTTCACAACACTCTGTTTGTGTCTTTCTGTCATTAATGTTAAAATAAAACTTTTGGGTTTTGGGTTAAAAGCTCATCCCAAAATTATCAAAAAATAATGCCTCAAGGTAAGAGGCAGCAAATTCTTAATCTTTTCATGTCAGAATTTGGACGCCTGCTCCTTATCACGATCACTGTAAACATTTCTGACATTTCTGAAAAAGTTTCTCCAGAAGGGGGCATTTCACAGCAAATCACATATTAATTATTTATTATTAATAATATATTAGTTAAATTAGTGGAATCCCCACTAGTGGTTTCCCCAATAAACAGGATAGTTCAGTCGCCTATGCCAATGTTGCTTACAGTAAATGTAATTGTATGGTCAATATTTAGCATTGCTGTATTTGGTGGCTACTAGTCTCCATTCATCGTGGGCCATATTACCATGTACTGCCTGGGCTATTCCTACAGCACTGACAAAGGGTCACCAGTGGCCAGGAACCATAATCTCCTCCAACCAAGTCTCATATAGCATTATCTCCTATGCCCAGTTCTGATTTGATCATCTTTCCCTGAGAAGTGCCGCCTCCTATGACTTCCAATTTTCAGCCCATAACACTAAATTGCAGTCTCCAGCTTGGACGCCCCCGAATGAATTCACACAGGCTGAATGAAAATGTGTACACATGCCAAAAGGTCATCCGCTACACCAGTGACAGAGGATTGGAGGTTGCGTGGAGAAATTATATTTACATCTTACTGGAGAGGGAGCGAGTTGGAGGGACAGGAGGGAGGGACAATTTGAGCGAGCGAGCAAGAGAGAGAGACTCATGTCTCCGCAGTCAATGGAAGGGCAATGGGGGAGGGGTATTGCATCAGGGGATTCATTAAAGCATTCCTAGGCGGCCAGCCTTGGAGTGAGAAAAAGAAAGTGTGCTGACAGAGGCTGACCACAGAAGACCATTATCTGAAATGGAGGAATATGAGGTAAACTAACCAGATCCCACGGCGAGGAGGGGGCTGGGTGGAAGGCAACAGTCCGCATGGGCTTAATTTGAGAGGTCAGGCTGGGAGTGTGTCTTTGAATACCCGCCACTTCAAAAGCAAACACAGATCATTGAGACGTGGTACTGAAAACTGGGACCTGTGATGGTTCAATTACGGGGATGCTGCAACTTCAGTGCAAGGGCCAACGGAGACAATGGTTGGAAAATTTTGACGACAGCTTTGAGGGCAAATATTGCATAATAGCCTGTCAGATTGGTAGTTTGTATATACTGATGAAGTCCGGATGATCTTGTGTAGCAGCTGACCAATCATGGGCAGTTTAGCCTCCTATCTCAGATGCCCATCTCAGTGGACACTGGCTATTGTTGTGGACCAGACAAGGGTGACAGCTAACTTCACTTAATGGACAACTGGCAATTTAATCACTCATAATAACACAACAGCTGTGTTGGCAGGGGGGGTACTATCTCAGAAAGCCAGAAACACCCTAGTCAGGTCACAATATACACATACACTTTCACAGCGAGGGGCAATTCAGGACCTCCAACTCGCCTAAACACAAATATGGAAAGTGACCCGGGCTCTAACTGAGTTGAGGTTCACCACTGACTATGTGACAGCTGACCAACCATGATAGCTAAACCAGTTTAGCTATCTCAGTTGCCCACCTCAGTGGACACTGGGAACTGCTGTGGACCCGGCAAGGGCAAGAGCTAACTTTACTTAATGGATCACTGGCAATTCTATGTGTTATATTACTGATAATAACACAACAGCTGTCGTTTCTTAAGCAGTAACATTAGTGCAATGCAATCAGGAGTTAGCTTAGCTTTATTACAGCTTGCTATGCTAATGATAATGAAAGTAAATAAATCTCCACATTTAGCTCGCGCACAGGCACTTGCGTGCTTGGTTAACTAACTGCTGAGGCACCTATATTGGAATACAGAAATCACTGTTAGAGTATTTGTTATGTTTCATTAGAGCAAAACTGGGAAAATATAGAGGCTAGCAATTCAGTGAAATGTCAGTTTTAACAATACAAAGAAATGTGGTCAAGCCTTTTATAATACACTCTGCTTCTATATATGAATATCAATATGAATGCCTTGACGTGAGCAGCTTTTCAGGAACATGACATAAACAAGAGAACTGAAGGGTAGCAGAGCTGTACTGCTAAATGAACTACTCTAGCTGATGTTAGCTCGGTCCAGAAACAGCAGAAATTTTCAGAAATTTCTATAGCAACCCAACCTGTCTGCGCATCACATGCAAAGATTTTCACCAACTCGATTTATTTCATTCTGACTCTCAATCAATATGCGTACTCTCCTAAACAACCTGCTAAAAACAAATAATCAGATCCAACAGCACCGGACCTGGGGGGATAGAGCCTTCTCCATAGCTGCGCCATAAGAGACTGCTCAGATCTGTCAAAATTTAAATCTCTCCTCAAATCACACCTTTTCAGATATGTTTATAATTTGTAACATTTTACCTTGTTTATATGTGTACTTTCTTTTCTTTTTTCTTATTTTTTTCACTTGTCTACTATATATTTTAAACGATTGTATCTTGTATTGTGTTGTTTGTAAAGCATCTTTGAGTTTCTTGAAAAGCGCTATATATAAATAAAATGTATTATTATTAAAATGTATTATTAACAGGACAATTGAAAGTTTGGAGGCAAGGCGGCATAGCAGGACGAAATAAGAACACACAGCTAAGATGGAACAGTATTCCCAATTGATGGGCCCACCAGGCCTGTGGCACACACTGAGAACACCTGTTCCAAGCACCTGTTTTGACCCCCAGCAAGTGAACGAACACAGATTACACGCTAAATCTGTCTCTATCTGAGATATGCCAGTGATTAACAGGGCACTGTAGGAACTCAACCCTTAAGTCATATGGGTGGTACGCAGAACAGCCAGTGCTTGTGTGTACGTATGTGATCTTTTGTGGAACGTCGGATGTCGACTCGCCAGCCCAATCAGCGGAATGTGTCAATTGTCACAAGTGTAAGTGTGGGGTGTTAAGCTTGCTGTGTATGCGCATGTGTCCCTTCGTTCACCCACATCTTACTCGCCATCCTTCCTGTAGCACAAACACAGACATACACACACACACACACTCGTCACTCAGCAACTAATTCTGACAGGAGGGGAGAGGTATGCAAACAACTGGGCAGTCAAGCACGGCCTACGTCACTGAGTGCCTGTGTCCTTCACTCTCTGGCAAGCCTGTATGTGTCCATTTGCGCTTATGCGTGTCTGAGCTTGAATTATGTGTCCGAACCCGACTGCCTGTTCATGGGGTTTGGACATCATTTCTGAAATGCCTGGCAGACGTTGAACATCAGTTGTGATGTGGCTTATTTATTAATTCATTCCTGCCACATTATTCACCCAGACGGCAGAGAGTGTGAAGGAAAAGAGGACCAATGGGTAGGCTTCTTTCCAGCTTGGATTAAGTGATGAGACTTTTTGCCAGAATTTGAGTTTTCAAATTGCATTCACACTGAAAATCTGCTACAACTTCCAATATACAGTGCTTTCCACCAATACTGGTGCTCCTTGTCACGTCCTGCCTTGTTCTGTCTCTCTATGTCCTTTGTTTACCGTTCTCCGCCCTAGTCACATGTTAGCCATGTGCATATGTTTACGTTGTTGTCATGTGCTCCTACTTGTTAATAATAATAATAATAATAATAATAATAATAATAGGTTGCATTTATATAGCGCCTTTCACAAACCCAAGGACGCTGAACAAACGCTGGGAAAAAAAGTTAAAGAGAGTGAAAGAAAGAAGAGAAAAGGTGGGACTTGAGCTGAGATTTAAACAGAGAAACAGAAGACGACAAGCGAATAGAAAGAGGTAGGGCATTCCAAAAAATGGGGGCAGCAACAATGAAAGATCTGCCACCCATAGTAGATAGCCTAAACCCTGTGGACAGCAACCTGTGAGCTACCATGTCAGTCTGTGCATTTACACAGTGGACCAACAAGGTAAGAGTGTCTATTAAGAGTGGACAGTGAGTGGACACAGTGTTTCAGAACTCCAGCAGCACTGATGTGTGTGATCCACCCCACCAACACCTCAGTGTTATTGCAGTGCTGAGAATGACCCACCAGCCATAAAATACCTGCACTGTAGTGGTTGTGTGGGGGTCCTGACTATTGAAGAACAGGCTAACAGAGTATAGAGAGAATTAGATGGACTACAGTCTGCAAGTTCAGGACTACACACTGCTTCTATATTGCTGATGGACAATGAGTGTATATACAATGAGGTGTATGATGAGCATGTCTTAATACTTGCTAATGTCCTAATATAGGTTCAAATACAATATAAATCAAAATACAGACTTAAGCTTTAGCAGCAGGTTATGCCTGGTTCACATTACACAACTTTTTGCGTCGGCAGGTCTTTGTACTGTTCACTCTACGCGACTGGTTGTGCTGTAATAGCGAGTCTTTCAGTTGTTGTGGCTTTCACACTACATGACTGATCGGCGACACGGGGTCACCAATTACAGGATTTTCACTCTGGGGAATCGCAGACTCTTCTGGCTGCTGTCCAAAAACACGAGAACTAAACTCTTGTTGAAACTAAACATATGAGAGAACCAGCAATACCACGTAGAACATACACTATTTCCAAAACAGACGTCAACAAACAAGCAATACAAGTTGTCACTGCACTGATTTGCAGTAACAAATGAAAGAAGAAAAAGGAACGAATATGGATAAGAAGATAGATAAAGGCACAGGGCCAGCAGGGACTGTCTGTTCTGCAGAGAGAGCTGGAGATAAATATTTTATCAATGAAAACGTATGTGTCGCCCGCAGCCGCAGAGAGATTGCGTGAGCGGTGACATGGTTCTCGCTTTACATCATCCCTTTGGCTGTAGCCTGGCGCTGCCGTTGACTCACAGTCGCCGACTGGCCTGGATATTAAACATGCTAGATGTTTGCTGGGCGTCTGCGATTAATTGGCGACCATTCAGCAACGTCTCAGCGAGCGTCTTTCAGCAGTTCACACTACACGACTAAGCGAGCGCCGAGGGATCGCCTCTAGTTGCTGGTGGTCTGGTTTGGGCAGGCTGCTTTCAAGCTGGCCTGGAAATTTAAGGCCTGATTAGAGCGTGAAGAGGAGAGAAGGCGTCTGTGCAGCTGTACAACAGCAAATACGAGGTCACAGAATCTCCTTGCGTGACAGCTCTGCCGTTGCGTGGCTGTATCTGAAAACAAATGCACCAACACACGCCCGCCAGTGTGCTGGCGACATTTGCTAGGGCCCTCGCGGGCCTCTGGAACGACGTGCCCTGACAGGGAATGCGCTTTGATCTCGCTGCAGTCCATAAAATATCCAGAGACAGTAACTTGGAGGGCAGGAGCGTGAAAAAAAAAAAAGTAGTTTGATTCGCTTACATGCCTTTAGAACTACCCGACCGATATAGCTTTTATAGTGTAATATGAGTAAGTGTTTCTATGTTTGTGTTCAAGAGACGGGGAGACAGACAGAGATACAGACTGAGACTGACTGAGAGAGAGAGACAGACAGAATGTTAGAAATTCCCAAGCAAGGTGAAATTGCGAAGAGAGGGAAGTAATTCAGCCTACCTGTCTGATCCCATTCCAGCAGCTGCCAGTGGCTTTGGCTTGCGGAAAGCTGACACACTCCTGTCCCCGTATGAAGCTCCCAGCCGTAGTCATCTGCCCTTACTAGTCTTCAGGCCGGCTGACAGTGCCAGTGTTTGTCACCGCTTTCACCGGCTGTGTTCATTTCATGCTTAGTTTAAGGCCATGATTCTGCGTCCATTAGTATTAACATGGACAGCCACCACTACAAGCATCGCTTGCTAATAACTCAAAGCTGTGGCTTGGAAGATGCCAATATCCAGACCTGAGCTGTGGATGTCCTCAGGAAAGCTATCATGTGAAGACGGAGAGGGAGTAGAATCTTTGGAGTAGGCATTGAGATGGTTCATGGGATGTCTTAAACACTGAGGTGTTTAAGCTCTCCAGCAGCACTGATGCGTCTGATCCACTCACACTGGCACAACACACACTAACACAGTTTCAGTGTCACTGCAGTGCTGAGAATGATCCACCACCCAAATAATAACTGCTCTGTGGTGGTCCTGTGGGGGTCCTGATTATTGAAGAACAGGGTAATAAAGTATACAGAGAATCAGATGGACTACAATTTGTAAGTGTAGAACTACGAAGTGCTCCTATATGGTCAGAGGACCACTACAAGCATTGCTTGCTAATAACTGTAAGCTGTGGCTTGGAAGATGCCAATATCCAGACCTGAGCTGTGGACGTCCTCGAGAAAGCTGTCAGGTGAAGAATACCCCAGCAAGTAATGGGTGAGGGGGCCTATCTATGTCCTGAATATGGCCGTCATCTTGAAAGCCGCCATATTGGATCGATACGTTGATAACATTTGAACCACAAGAGATATCTCAAATCCATTGGAAGAACTTGCCCTTGATCCAATATGACGGCTTTCAAAATGGTGGCCATGTTCAGCAAGAAGAGGTCAGCAAGGAGGTCCTTCTCTCAACTCAGAGCCAAACCACTTCATATACAGAGAGTCAACAGGGCTGATACAATTAATTATGCATGTACACCATGCATAGAACAACCCGTCTACTGAACAGCTTCTACCCACAGGCTGTCAGACTTCTGAACAAACTGTGAGGCTGAAAGACTGCAATACCGTTTACTTTACCACTGCTATATTATATTATTATTTTGTTTATTCTGATATCACTGCTATTGACAATATCACTAATTCACTTTAAATAGATTTGTCTTCTTAGATAAACTGCCAATGCAAAAGTTTCTACATATGTCCTCCTGTATATCTTATGCATATATCTTGTGTATGTTTTGTATAGTCCTTTATATATTTCAGTTATAACTATATGTATATATTTTAGCCTATTTTTTACATTATTGTCTATGTATTGTTTGCACTGCCTTTACTACTATAAATAATACTGCCCTGTTGTAGAGTTTTATCTGAGCCTCACCCCAAACATTTAAATGCATGTTATGTCCTGATATGATGTGCAAATGACCTCCTAGTATTTACACTCTCAATCCATACTGGAGCACATATACCAATTCTACTTTTGTTGGACCCCCATTCTCCATTCATCAATGGTCATAGGACCACCACAGAGCAGATATTATTTGAGTGGTGGCTCATTCTCAGCACTGCAGTGACACTGACACGGTGGTAGTCAGTGCTTAATTTGTAAAACATCAGGTAATGGAACAATAAAGGTGGGGTGAACCAGCAAGTGGCAGTGATTGAAACGGTCCTGGAACGCATAGGCACAACAGTGCTTCAAGTGTCCATCAAACATAACAGCAATCTATGCAATAAGAACGCAGGTGCCTGAAATATGAGAGGTGTTAAGCACAAATTAAGCACTGGTGGTAGTGTGTAAGTGTGTGCTATGCTGGTGTGAGTAGATAAGACACAGCACTGCTGCTGGAGTTTTTAAACATTGTGTCCACTCACTGTCCACTCTATTGCCTACCCTGCTGGTCCACATTGTAGATGTAGTGAAGTCAAGGATGATAGCTCATATGGCGCTGCACAGTTTGTGTTGCTGCCCACAGGACACTAGATAGTTTGGTGGACGATTCTTAGTCCAGCAAAGACACTGAGGTGTTTAAGCTCTCCAGCAACACTGATGCGTCTGATCCACTGTAACGCTGTGTGAGACGGCTGAAGCAGATACACACGCAGATGAGGAATGATAGGTTTAATGCGATTCATTTTTACAAAACAGACAGGCAACCATGAACACACTGACAGAAAAAACAACGAAGGACCAAGACAGAGGGCAAACACAGGGTATATATACACATGGGCTAACAAGAGGGAACAGGTGACGAGACTAAACAGCGATGGGGAACAGGTGTGCGAGGCGGGGCAAGGGCGGAGACAGGGAGCACATGACAAAACACACACGGACAGGATGTAAACAAAGGCACATGGGCGGTAAGCGTGACATCCACTCACACCAGCACAACATACACCAACACAGTGTCAGTGTCACTGCAGTGCTGAGAATGATCCACCACTCAAATAATCACTGCTCTGTGGTGGTCCTGTGGGGGTCCTGATCATTGAAGAACAGGGTAACAAAGTGTAGAACTACAAAGAGCTCCTATATGGTCAGTGGAGTATAGTCACAAGGAGGTGGACCTAATAATGTGCTCTGTGAGTGTATATCAGATTGATATAAAGTTGATGATGATGCGATATCCACTGTTCAACCATGTGTTATGTTATTATGTCACGCTGCTATATCACATATAGGAATACTTGTTACTATAGACTTAATGACTCCACCTTATAAAATGATTTACATTTACATTTCTTTACATCAGAGTTCTGGAAATCACAATAGACCACACAAATGTTTGTCTCCTGAATTGCTGTCGGACAGAGTTGACATATCTGGCCACAAACTGAACAACAACATGCAGTGTAATCCTTTAGACATGGTCCAGTTAGTCTGAGTCTATGTCGCCATGCTTGCCCTAAGCCCTATAAGGTCTGCCCTTAGGACAGCATGGGGAAGCTGGAGTGCAGTTGTATGAGGTTTCATGGGTTTTAAAGGAAAGAATCGAGACTCTGCATGATACAGTCACTGCTGGATTACAAGCTTTAAAGATGGTCAGGAGGGTCGAGCTGTTTTTGCTATGCTACTCTTTAGGGGCAGAGGATTAGCGTTCTGCTCTACAGTTTAACGAGACAATATAATCTGGTCGGCTGGTACTTCAAAGAAGATGAGTTAATGAATTGATTAATGAATAATGAGTTAGTGATTGTAGTGGTAACAATGATCAAAAAAAAAAGTGATACAATTATCAAATAATAATAAAGATCAGTGTTTATCTACAATTTATAAACCCCCAAATAAACTTTTTACCATTATTTTATCATTTTAATTATTTTATCATTTTATTTCTGACTTGTTATTTCTGTGATTACTGATTTATTGCATAGTATCAACCAAAACACTGACATTTAATAAGTAGATAAATATAATTTTAGATAATTTCATAAGTAGATGAATACAATTTAATATTAGATCATTTAATAAGTGGATAAATACAATTTTAGATAATTTAACAAGTAGATGAACACAATTAAATTTAAGTTCATTTAATAAGCAGATAAATACAATTTAATTTTAGATAATTTAATAACCAGATAAATACGATTTAATTTTAGTTAAAATTAAGTAGATGAATAAAATTTTATTTTAGATCATTTAAAGGGTAGATCAATGCAACATGTTCGCATAATATTATCATATTAGCCACTAATTTCTGATTTGGAGAAGTAATATTTTCTATTTTCTACTAAATTATATTACAGCTATTGACGAGATTTAAAATGAGTTAACTTGCCAAGAGATCATTCTTTGCTTATTTTTGTACAAAACAACATTAGGGCGGGGCAACAAGATACTGCTAAAGTAGTGTAATACTAAAAAAACAAATGATGAATCACTCACAGTTGATTGGGTTAGTTGGCACCAGATCAGTAGCAGGACTGGGTAGAAAAAGGGGCATCCCGGAGAGGCGGGGTCTTTTAAAAGTAAAGGTGGGAAGAGTGCACCAATGCATTCCACACTTTCTGCTCCTCTGAGTGTACAAACACTGTCAACACTATATCCTGCTGCAGAATGATGCTCTCAAGAGTATGTCTACCTTTGTTCAGGGAACATAACTGAATCATATTCCATTGAGATTATATTTGTTGTAAGTTGCACTGACCACACAGCCCTGACCACAGGCTTTTATTTTATTAAGGTTTAGTTACAAAAAGGTACAAATATGCACATTTTTCCTGGCAAATCAGTGCAGCTAATTTTAAATCTCATTTAAGGTATACAATTGGACCACTGAGACATTGCAAAACCTCAGAGGACAAAGACACTGAATGTACTTTGGGGGACTAAATGTTTTGTTGGTTTTCCGGTTCTCCTCTACAGAGAACGTCTGCACGTACAGCTTGTTTTTGAGCTTACAAAAAGTTTATAAACCATAAAATGTATGCAGTGCAAAAGTTGTGTTTTAAATTGTATGTTAAGTTCAGCAAGTAATAGAAACAGTTATAGTGGGTGTGTCTGAAATCGCCTACTTACCTACTACTCAGTAGTAAAATTAGTAGGCGAGCGCGGTTAGTATGTCCGAACACCTAGTAGGCATCGAGTAGCAGGTAAACGGTACCTGGATGACCTCCTGAATCAGCAGCCATTTTTATGTAGGCGAACACAGCACACCACGCTATCCCATGATTCACCTGGAGCTCTGGATGAATTCAAAGTGGAGGAAAAAACGGTGTAAAGCTGAACGTCGGCTGTGTGTATGTAGCTACGGCTAGTGAACTGCCGCTACAGAAGCTAGCGCTACTGCTATTGTAAACAATGCTTACATTCCTCCTGTTTAGTCTTCTCTGAGCTACAGCTAAAAACCATGTGAGTACAAATAAAGATAAAATCTGTCAGTAAACTGAGCTTTTAAATGAATAGCAGGACTTTTACGCTGGTGGTCTGACGTCTTGCGTCACAGGACGCTGGCAATATGGTGGATGTAGTACCTCCGAGCTTGTGTGGCTACTAAAACTCTCCTACTGAAATTACCTACCAGTCTGCCGCTCGAGCAGGACGTACTGACTCTAATCTAGTGCCCACTGACTAGTAGGCAATTTCAGACACACCCAGTTTCACGCCTGCAGTCTTTCTCGACACCAGCCACTTTCTTGACTTCAATTCCCAGGGTGCAATTTTCGATGACGTCACACCCACATGTCCACAACACTCCAATCACATCTCTCTCTCACGCTCTGCTTCCCAATATTACTGATTACACATACCTGTGTCCTGTGGGCAGCAGCCTGTGACCACTGATGAAGGACTTGAAGACTAACACAAACTGTACAGCAACCCATGACTTTACGTCTACAAGGTGGACCAGCAAGGTAGGAGTGTCTAATAGAGTGGACGGTGAGTGGACACAGTGTTTAAAAACTGTACACTTCTAGTGCAACACACATGGTGGAACTAATGAAGTTGATAAAGAGTATAGATATAAAGTAGGAGTATGTAATAAAGTACTCAGTCAGTGTAGGCCACGTATGCCAATGTATGTTAATCCTGCTAGTCTGTGTGATGGGGGGCTGGAGCCAACTCCAGCATCATCGTGCAAAGGCGGGGTACACCAGTCCAACCCATGGCCAACAATCACTCACGCACTCACACCTACGGGCAATTCAGAGTGACCAATCAACCTGACTGCATGTGTTTGGACTGTGGGAGGAAACCAGAGTACCCGGAGGAAACCCACTCAAGCACAGGGAGAACATACACACTCCACACAGAACCACCCGGACCAGGAATCCAACCCAGATCATCTTACTGTGAGGAGACAGTGCTAACCACTATACCTCCGTGCCGCCATGTTTGTCAACCATTCCTTGAAAATCTAACGTTTTCCTCCACTGCAGAGAAACCTAAACCTTCACAATGTTGCATGAACACCCCTTTGAGAAGCCTCAGAATTGCTAGAGAGGGGCACTCTCTCTTCCCAAAGCTCTTTTTCTGGACGGCTAGCACAGTTTTGCTGATCTCCCTGCTGTGTATGAAAGGGCTACAACCGGAGAGGCGGCGCTTGTGGATCTCTCGGACGAGTGGCTCTGAGGTGGCCTGCATGAAGAGCAGAGGATCGCAGCTTATTGTTCACTCACGTTGTGTCGCCTTTCCTAATTACATCAGCTAATGAAGTCTCCGACGACCATTTGCGCTTCCGGGACTGGAACATTCATCTTCACAGCCAGAAGGGGATCCGCACATGGAACATTGTTGTAAATGATGCAGGAGGGACACATGTGTCATGATTCCTGATCGGCTTCTTCTAGGCTGAGGCCGACACCAACTGAGCACGTATTATCAGTGGGGTTGAAAGTGAGCATGGCTGTAATGAGAACAGGTATTTAAAATGCGAGCGAGTATTCTGATGAGCCACAAAGGAGAACTGGTATTAAAATTTTAACATGCTTAAAGCATCGTATAGCTCAGCACCATCCGTCTGACAGAACTTTTTTTTTTTCAGCCAGTGTTCTCTTATACAATGACCAGCATGTAATAGCTATATATAACCATAGAGAATTATATAGAGGTGTGGATGTGGTTGGACTCTTACATCCCCACACAATAAGCTGTGGTGCAGGACTGTACTATAGGGATTGTGCAGTTCAACCAATCCAGTGCGTGCAGGAGCTGGACGACATATACACAAAGAAAAAAACAGCAAATCAAGCAATAGTTTATATTGTTGCTGTCCAATGAAACAAATGTATCTTAATTTTTGTAGATTTCTACATCAATAAAATGCAGCAGCTGTTGTTGCTGCATTTAACTTGGAACAAATTCTGGTTCCATTGACTTACATTAAAAGTGAAGACAGGGGTCGGTGGGGGCTGACGGGGGCATTGCCCTCTCAGGTTTCGTCTCCCCAATCGCAATGCAAACAACAGCAATTATCTCTGAACCAATCACAAAATGGCATTGCAGTGTGAAGATATGTCCTTGCTTATTTCTGATTGGCTTATATTGTAATTTCCTAATCATATTAAAATTCTCACTTATTCCTGTCTCCACTGCGGAGTATTATAGCCTCAGCCTGTGTCTATTTACTTTTGTTAGCTTTGATTTAAAGTTGTGCTAAAGCTTTTCATGAAACAGAGTTGTTCTATCAGTGTAATGCTAAATTCACTGAGGGGGTTATTGAAATTAATCCCAATTAGATCATCTTTTTTAACTTGCTCTATTCACTCGTTAGGTTTTAAGTTTAAATTTAAGGGCACATGAAACATTTAGATTTTTTTTATTTCATGTATTCATTTAAGCCAGTATTATTAGATCTGCTGGTTTAGTGCCTAAATTATAGATATACATTTAGACATAACATTGATAGTTTAAGTGTACTTGTGCTGATAAGAATGTGCATTTATACATCAGCTCTAAGCAGCCCACTGGGAATTTTCTAAATGACCCACTTCAGCATTGATCAGAAGAAAGTTATCCCAGCTTTTCAACTGGAAAACCACCAGAGGAGGCAAACAGGCCTATTTAAGCGGCTGTGTTATGAAAGAACATTATGAAAGAGTAATTTCCTTGAGAGCAGAAATGCACAGAAATGTTACAGTGCCATCGTTCCTCCACTTGTTTTTTTAGATTTTTTGTTGTTGTTGTTGGTTTTTTTTTTAAAGGACAAAGAAATCACTTGTGATAAATCATGGCATCATTAACAATGACATACCTCTCAGAAATCCAGCTACCAGCCCATCACTTTGGGCAGTAATGAAATTATCTCCTTCCACCTGAGGACTTCTAACCTAATCCCCAATCCAGTAGCTGAACCCTCACTTCAATACGCTTTCCCTCAATAGGAGGCCAGAAGGAGGGAGTCAGATATCCATAGGGAAGCAGAGGTGACAAATGAACCCCTACGGGAAGATGATTTCATGAATTTCTAAACCAGGTGCACAGCCTAGAGGTAAAGACACAGGGTCGTACATCAAAGCTGTTACTTAACACGTCCTGCCCTTCCAGGTGGGTAGTTTTCAGTTGCCTATATGTCGGAATTGGATTACTGCCTGTCCAGTTAGCCGGGATAATGAAGTGCAACATTTCACTGATTAATAGCATTCCATAAAGGAGAATATGGTGGTAATGGAGACTTGTGGAGACTGAAGACTTTAGTCATTAGTTATTCATTAAAATAGGACTTACAAGGAGATTGAGCTGGAATAATTAGAAAAATCTTATTTTCCAGACAAAACGAGACGATAACTGAATAAAAACTACAAAAATAGGTAACAGCTACAACGAAATTGATTGTCACACTTGCACAAATTTGGTCTAAACCCTGGAAGACTGTACGAGTCTGTGAACTGTCGCTAATCATGGTGGAACTAAGTTATCTAGACAATGTCAGCAGAGAGAAAGAGAGTTTAGAGTTTGTGTTTAGAGAAAATCACCACCGTGCTGGACATCAGCCACCCAGCACCACCGTTAGCTAGCATTACCGCTGCTAACGCTAGCTTAGCCTTTCTTAATCCTAGTCCTAAAAGCACACTGTACAGTTTAGAGCGTGTCCTGCTGTAAACGCTGTATTAACTCAGTAAGGTGGTGTTAATGATCAGATTAGTTGATCAGGTATGTGGGAAGCAGGTGAAGCGCTGTATTAACTCAGTAAGGTGGTGTTTATGATCAGATTAGTTGATCAGGTATGTGGGAAGCAGGTGAAGCGCTGTATTAACTCAGTAAGGTGGTGTTAATTATCAGATTAGTTAGATCAGATGAATGCAGGACACTTGATTTCAATTGGAGATTTATGTTTATTTTCATTTGAATCTACTCTTTTGTTTTCTTTTCTTTAATTCTGTTTAAATCGGCATTCTCCTCTGGTATGTAAGATTCAAAGTTCAAAAGATGCCTGCTTTGCCCTCAGCCAATCAGGATAGTGTGATGCGCTTGGCTTCGTGACAAACACGAGTGATGCATATGCATGAGAGGGGGGGCCTCCACGTCACCCCTCCCCCTTCAGGAGCTCTATAAACGAGAGAAACCTCTCTCAACTCCTCTCTCTTCTCCTTGACTCTGGACAAAGACGGCAAGCTGCTGGAACTCCAAGGAGTTCCAGGGCATCGGCCCTTAGAGGCAGACTTCTCTCTTCATCCGGGGCTTTTCAGCCGCGGAACTGCGGAAGCAACGACATGGCCTAAACCAAGCCGCTCGCGAGAGAGCCGACAGGGGTTGAACTGCGGTCAACCCGCAACAGCTCCACAAGACGGTAGTTTCACGGAGAATGAAGATCAGCCGAGACGGTCTACACAGTGTGGGCAACCAGCGTGTCGCCCTGCAGCCCAAGTGCGCGAACCACGTGATCTGCGCGAAGCAACCAAACTGCACATGCGCAGTAGAGGTCTGCACGGCGCGCCGTCACCGAGGCAACCAGCGCGTCGCCCTGCAGCCCAAGTGCGCGAACCACGTGACTCGCGTGAAGCAACCAAACCGCCCATGCGCAGTAGAGGTCCACCCGGCCCGCCGTCACCGAGGCCACCAGCGCGTCGCCCAGTTTAGCGGAGATGCCTTTGATGTCTACACCAACGAGACCGCCGCCGCTTCCCTCAGAAATGCAGAAATGCAGTAAGGCACACGCATGCGCAAACATCTGTCATGGTCCGGTCCGAGTGCATAGCAAGTTCTGCTTTCTTTTAGTCTAGCTTCCTTTCTTTCACCCCTTTTTTCTCTTTTTCTTTTTATTTAATATATATACATACTTTTGATGAGTTTATCTAATAAAGCCTCTTTTATATGAGCTAGTCTTGGTGTGTTTTCAATATTATTACCAGTGTGTGGATCCCTGAACTCAAACCAACCTCAACCTCAGAAACTTAATATTTTATAAGGGTAAATTTGATTCATCTAAATTAATTAATTCGATTAATTAATTGGTGGATTAAATAAATACCCCTAGTTACGTTACACAGGTATGTGGGAAGAAGGTGAAGCGCTGTATTAACTCAGTAAGGTGGTGTTAATGATCAGATTAGTTGATCAGGTATGTGGGAAGCAGGTGAAGCGCTGTATTAACTCAGTAAGGTGGTGTTAATGATCAGATTAGTTGATCAGGTATGTGGGAAGAAGGTGAAGCGCTGTATTAACTCAGTAAGGTGGTGTTAATGATCAGATTAGTTGATCAGGTGTGTGGAAGCAGGTGAAGCGCTGTATTAACTCAGTAAGGTGTTGTTAATGGTCAGATTAGTTAGATCAGGTTTGTGGAAGCCGGTGAAGCGCAGTATTAACTCAGTAAGGTGGTGTTAATGATCAGATTAGTTGATCAGGTATGTGGGAAGCAGGTGAAGCGCTGTATTAACTCAGTAAGGTGGTGTTAATAATCAGGTTAGTTGATCAGGTATGTGGGAAGCAGGTGAAGCGCTGTATTAACTCAGTAAGGTGGTGTTAATGATCAGATTAGTTGATTAGGTATTTGGAAGCAGGTGAAGCGCTGTATTACCTCAGTAAGGTGGTGTTAAGGGTCAGATTAGTGGATCAGGTATGTGGGAAGCAGGTGAAGCGCTGTATTAACTCCATAAGGTGGTGTTAATGATCAGATTAGTTGATCAGGTATGTGGGAAGCAGGTGAAGCGCTGTATTAACTCCATGAGGTGGTGTTAATGATCAGATTAGTTGATCAGGTATGTGGAAGCAGGTGAAACGCTGTATTAACTCAGTAAGGTGGTGTTAATGATCAGATTAGTTGATCAGGTATGTGGGAAGCAGGTGAAGCGCTGTATTAACTCAGTAAGGTAGTGTTAATGATCAGATTAGTTAGATCAGGTATGTGAGAAGCAGGTGAAGCGCTGTATTAGCTCAGTAAGGTGATGTTTATGATCAGATTAGTTAGATCAGGTATGGGGGAATCAGGTGAAGCGCTGTATTAACTCAGTAAGGTGGTGTTAAGAGTCAGATTAGTGGATCAGGTATTTGGAAGCAGGTGAAGCGCTGTATTAACTCAGTAAAGTGGTGTTAATGATCAGATTAGTTGATCAGGTATGTGGGAAGCAGGTGAAGCACTGTATTAACTCAGTAAGGTGGTGTTAATGATCAGATTAGTTGATCAGGTATGTGGGAAGCAGGTGAAGCACTGTATTAACTCAGTAAGGTGGTGTTAATGATCAGATTAGTTAGATCAGGTATGTGGGAAGCAGGTGAAGCTCTATATTAACTCAGTAAGGTGGTGTTAATGATCAGATTAGTTGATCAGGTATGTGGGAAGCAGTTGAAGCGCTGTATTAACTCAGTAAGGTGGTGTTAATGATCAGATTAGTTGATCAGGTTTGTAGGAAGCAGGTGAAGCGCTGTATTAACTCAGTAAAGTGGTGTTAATGATCAGAGTAGTTGATCAGGTATGTGGAAGCAGGTGAAGCGCTGTATTAACTCAGTAAGGTGGTGTTAATGATCAGATTAGTTGATCAGGTATGTGAAAGCAGGTGAAACGCTGTATTAACTCAGTAAGGTGGTGTTAATGATCAGATTAGTTGATCAGGTATGTGGGAAGCAGGTGAAGCGCTGTATTAACTCAGTAAGGTGGTGTTAATGATTAGATTAGTTGATCAGGTATGTGGGAAGCAGGTGAAGTGCTGTATTAACTCGGTAAAGTGGTGTTAATGATCAGATGAGTTAGATCAGGTATGTGGGAAGCAGGTGAAGCGCTGTATTAACTCCATAAGGTGGTGTTAATGATCAGATTAGTTGATCAGGTATGTGGGAAGCAGGTGAAGCGCTGTATTAACTCCATGAGGTGGTGTTAATGATCAGATTAGTTGATCAGGTATGTGGAAGCAGGTGAAACGCTGTATTAACTCAGTAAGGTGGTGTTAATGATCAGATTAGTTGATCAGGTATGTGGGAAGCAGGTGAAGCGCTGTATTAACTCAGTAAGGTAGTGTTAATGATCAGATTAGTTAGATCAGGTATGTGAGAAGCAGGTGAAGCGCTGTATTAGCTCAGTAAGGTGATGTTAATGATCAGATTAGTTAGATCAGGTATGTGGGAAGCAGGTGAAGCGCTGTATTAACTCAGTAAGGTGGTGTTAAGGGTCAGATTAGTGGATCAGGTATTTGGAAGCAGGTGAAGCGCTGTATTAACTCAGTAAAGTGGTGTTAATGATCAGATTAGTTGATCAGGTATGTGGGAAGCAGGTGAAGCACTGTATTAACTCAGTAAGGTGGTGTTAATGATCAGATTAGTTGATCAGGTATGTGGGAAGCAGGTGAAGCACTGTATTAACTCAGTAAGGTGGTGTTAATGATCAGATTAGTTAGATCAGGTATGTGGGAAGCAGGTGAAGCTCTATATTAACTCCATAAGGTGGTGTTAATGATCAGATTAGTTGATCAGGTATGTGGGAAGCAGGTGAAGCGCTGTATTAACTCAGTAAGGTGGTGTTAATGATCAGATTAGTTGATCAGGTATTTATGAAGCAGGCGAAGCGCTGTATTAACTCAGTAAAGAGGTGTTAATGATCAGATTAGTTGATCAGGTATGTGGGAAGCAGGTGAAACGCTTTATTAACTCAGTAAGGTGGTGTTAATGATCAGATTAGTTGATCAGGTATGTGAAAGCAGGTGAAACGCTGTATTAACTCAGTAAGGTGGTGTTAATGATCAGATTAGTTGATCAGGTATGTGGGAAGCAGGTGAAACGCTGTATTAACTCAGTAAGGTGGTGTTAATGATCAGATTAGTTGATCAGGTATGTGGGAAGCAGGTGAAGCGCTGTATTAACTCAGTAAGGTGGTGTTAATGATTAGATTAGTTGATCAGGTATGTGGGAAGCAGGTGAAGTGCTGTATTAACTCGGTAAAGTGGTGTTAATGATCAGATGAGTTAGATCAGGTATGTGGGAAGCAGGTGAAGCGCTGTATTAACTCAGTAAGGTGGTGTTAATGATCAGATTAGTTGATCAGGTAAGTGGGAAGCAGCTGAAGCGCTGTATTAACTCAGTAAAGTGGTGTTAATGATCAGATTAGTTGATCAGGTATGTGGGAAGCAGGTGAAGCGCTTTATTAACTCAGTAAGGTGGTGTCAATGATCAGATTAGTTGATCAGGTATGTGGGAAGCAGGTGAAACGCTGTATTAACTCAGTAAGGTGGTGTTAATGATCAAATTAGTTGATCAGGTATGTGGGAAGCAGGTGAAGCGCTGTATTAACTCAGTAAAGTTGTGTTAATGATTAGATTAGTTGATCAGGTTTGTAGGAAGCAGGTGAAGCGCTGTATTAACTCAATAAGGTGGTGTTAAGGCTCAGATTAGTGGATCAGGTATGTGGAAGCAGGTGAAGCGCTGTATTAACTCAGTAAGGTGGTGTTAATGATCAGATTAGTTGTTCAGGTATGTGGGAAGCAGGTGAAGGGCTGTATTAACTCAGTAAGGTGGTGTTAATGATCAGATTAGTTGATCAGGTATGTGGGAAGCAGGTGAAGCGCTGTATTAACTCAGTACGGTGGTGTTAATGATCAGATTAGTTGATCAAATATGTGGGAAGTAGGTGAAGCGCTGTATTAACTCAGTAAAGTGTTGTTAATGATCAGATTAGTTGATCAGGTATTTGGGAAGCAGGTGAAGCGCTGTATGAACTCAGTAAGGTGGTGTTAATGATCAGATTAGTTAGATCAGGTATGTGGGAAGCAGGTGAAGCGCTGTATTAACTCAGTAAAGTGGTTTTAATGATCAGATTAGTTGATCAGGTATGTAGGAAGCAGGTGAAACGCTGTATTAACTCAGTAAGGTGGTGTTAATGATCAGATTAGTTGATCAGGTATGTGGGAAGCAGGTGAAGCGCTGTATTAACTCAGTAAGGTGGTGTTAAGGGTCAGATTAGTGGATCAGGTATTTGGAAGCAGGTGAAGCGCTGTATTAACTCAGTAAGGTGGTGTTAAGGGTCAGATTAGTGGATCAGGTATGTGGGAAGCAGGTGAAGCGCTGTATTAACTCCATAAGGTGGTGTTAATGATCAGATTAGTTGATCAGGTATGTGGGAAGCAGGTGAAGCGCTGTATTAACTCAGTAACGTGGTGTTAATGATCAGATTAGTTGATCAGGTTTGTATGAAGCAGGTGAAGCGCTGTATTAACTCAGTAAGGTGGTGTTAATGATCAGATTAGTTGATCAGGTATGTGGGAAGCAGGTGAAACGCTGTATTAACTCAGTAAGGTGGTGTTAATGATCAGATTAGTTGATCAGGTATGTGGGAAGCAGGTGAAACGCTGTATTAACTCAGTAAGGTGGTGTTAATGATCAGATTAGTTGATCAGGTATGTGGGAAGCAGGTGAAGCGCTGTATTAACTCAGTAAGGTGGTGTTAATGATTAGATTAGTTGATCAGGTATGTGGGAAGCAGGTGAAGCGCTGTATTAACTCAGTAAGGTGGTGTTAATGATCAGATTAGTTGGTCAGGTATGTGGAAGCAGGAGAAACAATGTATTAACTCAGTAAGGTGGTGTTAATGATCAGATTAGTGGATTAGGTATTTGGAAGCAGGTGAAGCGCTGTATTAACTCAGTAAGGTGGTGTTAAGGGTCAGATTAGTGGATCAGGTATGTGGGAAGCAGGTGAAGCGCTGTGTTAACTCCATGAGGTGGTGTTAATGATCAGATTAGTTGATCAGGTATGTGGGAAGCAGGTGAAGCACTGTATTAACTCAGTAAGGTGGTGTTAATGATAAGATTAGTTAGATCAGGTATGTGGGAAGCAGGTGAAGCTCTGTATTAACTCCATAAGGTGGTGTTAATGATCAGATTAGTTGATCAGGTATGTGGGAAGCAGGTGAAGCGCTGTATTAACTCAGTAAGGTGGTGTTAATGATCAGATTAGTTGATCAGGTTTGTATGAAGCAGGTGAAGCGCTGTATTAACTCAGTAAGGTGGTGTTAATGATCAGATTAGTTGATCAGGTATGTGGGAAGCAGGTGAAACACTGTATTAACTCAGTAAGGTGGTGTTAATGATCAGATTAGTTGATCAGGTTTGTATGAAGCAGGTGAAGCGCTGTATTAACTCAGTAAGGTGGTGTTAATGATCAGATTAGTTGATCAGGTATGTGGGAAGCAGGTGAAGCGCAGTATTAACTCAGTAAGGTGGTGTTAATGATCAGATTAGTTGATCAGGTATGTGGGAAGCAGGTGAAGCGCAGTATTAACTCAGTAAGGTGGTGTTAATTGTCAGATTAGTTAGATCAGGTATGTGGGAAGCAGGTGAAGCGCTGTATTAACTCAGTAATGTGGTGTTAATGATCAGATTAGTTGATCAGGTTTGTATGAAGCAGGTGAAGCGCTGTTTTAACTCAGTAAGGTGGTGTTAATGATCAGATTAGTTAGATCAGTTATGTGGGAAGCAGGTGAAGCGCTGTATTAACTCAGTAAGGTGGTGTTAAGGGTCAGATTAGTGGATCAGGTATGTGGGAAGCAGGTGAAGCGCTGTGTTAACTCCATAAGGTGGTGTTAATGATCAGATTAGTTGATCAGGTATGTGGGAAGCAGGTGAAGCACTGTATTAACTCAGTAAGGTGGTGTTAATGATCAGATTAGTTAGATCAGGTATGTGGGAAGCAGGTGAAGCTCTGTATTAACTCCATAAGGTGGTGTTAATGATCAGATTAGTTGATCAGGTATGTGGGAAGCAGGTGAAGCGCTGTATTAACTCAGTAAGGTGGTGTTAATGATCAGATTAGTTGATCAGGTTTGTATGAAGCAGGTGAAGCGCTGTATTAACTCAGTAAGGTGGTGTTAATGATCAGATTAGTTGATCAGGTATGTGGGAAGCAGGTGAAATGCTGTATTAACTCAGTAAGGTGGTGTTAATTATCAGATTAGTTGATCAGGTTTGTATGAAGCAGGTGAAGCGCTGTATTAACTCAGTAAGGTGGTGTTAATGATCAGATTAGTTGATCAGGTATGTGGGAAGCAGGTGAAGCGCTGTATTAACTCAGTAAGGTGGTGTTAATGATCAGATTAGTTGATCAGGTATGTGGGAAGCAGGTGAAGCGCTGTATTAACTCAGTAAGGTGGTGTTAATGATCAGATTAGTTGTTCAGGTATGTGGAAGGAGGTGAAGCGCTGTATTAACTCAGTAACGTGATGTTAATGATCAGATTAGTTGATCAGGTAAGTGGGAGGCAGGTGAAGCGCTGTATTAACTCAGTAAGGTGGTGTTAATGATCAGATTAGTTGATCAGGTATGTGGGAGGCAGGTGAAGCGCTGTATTAACTCAGTAAGGTGGTGTTAATGATCAGATTAGTTGATCAGGTAAGCGGGAAGCAGTTGAAGCACTGTATTAACTCAGTAAAGTGGTGTTAATGATCAGATTAGTTGATCAGGTATGTGGGAAGCAGGTGAAGCACTGTATTAACTCAGTAAGGAGGTGTTAATGATCAGATTAGTTGATCAAGTATGTAGGAAGCAGGTGAAACGCTGTATTTACTCAGTAAGGTGGAGTAATGATCAGGTTAGTTGATCAGGTATGTGGGAAGCAGGTGAAGCGCTGTATTAACTCAGTAAGGTTGTGTTTATGATCAGATTAGTTGATCAGGTATGTGGGAAGCAGGTGAAACGCTGTATTAACTCAGTAAGGTGGTGTTAATGATCAGATTAGTTAATCAGGTATGTGGGAAGCAGGTGAAGCGCTGTATTAACTCAGTAAGGTGGTGTTAATGATCAGAGTAGTTGATCAGGTATGTGGAAGCAGGTGAAGCGCTGTATTAACTCAGTAAGGTGGTGTTAATGATCAGATTAGTGGATCAGGTATTTGGAAGCAGGTGAAACGCTGTATTAACTCAGTAAGGTGGTGTTAATGATCAAAGTAGTTGATCAGGTATGTGGGAAGCAGGTGAAGCGCTGTATTAACTCAGTAAGGTGGTGTTAATGATCAGATTAGTTGATCAGGTATGTGAGAAGCAGGTGAAGCGCTGTATTAAATCAATAAGGTGGTGTTAAGGGTCAGATTAATGGATCAGGTATGTGGAAGCAGGTGAAGCGCTGTATTAACTCAGTAAGGTGGTGTTAATGATCAGATTAGTTAGATCAGGTATGTGGGAAGCAGGTGAAGCGCTGTATTAGCTCAGTAAGGTGGTGTTAATGATCAGATTAGTTAATCAGGTATGTGGGAAGCAGGTGAAGCGCTGTATTAACTCAATGAGGTGGTGTTAAGGGTCAGATTAGTGGATCAGGTATGTGGAAGCAGGTGAAGCGCTGTATTAACTCAGTAAGGTGGTGTTAATGATCAGATTAGTTAGATCAGGTATGTGGGAAGCAGGTGAAGCGCTGTATTAGCTCAGTAAGGTGGTGTTAATGATCAGATTAGTTGATCAGGTATGTAGGAAGCAGGTGAAGTGCTGTATTAGCTCAGTAAGGTGATGTTTATGATCAGATTAGTTAGATCAGGTATGTGGGAAGCAGGTGAAGCGCTGTATTAACTCAGTAAGGTGGTGTTAATGATCAGATTAGTTGATCAGGTATGTGGGAAGCAGGTGAAGCGCTGTATTAACTCATTAAGGTGGTGTTAATGATCAGATTAGTTGATCAGGTTTGTATGAAGCAGGTGAAGCGCTGTATTAACTCAGTAAGGTGGTGTTAATGATCAGATTAGTTGATCAGGTATGTGGGAAGCAGGTGAAGCTCTGTATTAACTCCATAAGGTGGTGTTAATGATCAGATTAGTTGATCAGGTATGTGGGAAGCAGGTGAAGCGCTGTATTAACTCATTAAGGTGGTGTTAATGATCAGATTAGTTGATCAGGTTTGTATGAAGCAGGTGAAGCGCTGTATTAACTCAGTAAGGTGGTGTTAATGATCAGATTAGTTGATCAGGTAAGTGGGAAGCAGGTGAAACGCTGTATTAACTCAGTAAGGTGGTGTTAATGATCAGATTAGTTGATCAGGTATGTGGGAGGCAGGTGAAGCGCTGTATTAACTCAGTAAGGTGGTGTTAATGATCAGATTAGTTGATCAGGTATGTGGGAAGCAGGTGAAGCGCTGTATTAACTCAGTAAGGTGGTGTTAATGATCAGATTAGTTGATCAGGTATGTGGGAAGCAGGTGAAGCGCTGTATTAACTCAGTAAGGTGGTGTTAATGATCAGATTAGTTGTTCAGGTATGTGGAAGGAGGTGAAGCGCTGTATTAACTCAGTAAGGTGATGTTAATGATCAGATCAGTTGATCAGGTAAGTGGGAGGCAGGTGAAGCGCTGTATTAACTCAGTAAGGTGGTGTTAATGATCAGATTAGTTGATCAGGTATGTGGGAGGCAGGTGAAGCGCTGTATTAACTCAGTAAAGTGGTGTTAATGATCAGATTAGTTGATCAGGTAAGCGGGAAGCAGGTGAAGCACTGTATTAACTCAGTAAGGTGGTGTTAATGATCAGATTAGTTGATCAGGTATGTGGGAAGCAGGTGAAGCACTGTATTAACTCAGTAAGGAGGTGTTAATGATCAGATTAGTTGATCAAGTATGTAGGAAGTAGGTGAAACGCTGTATTAACTCAGTAAGGTGGAGTAATGATCAGGTTAGTTGATCAGGTATGTGGGAAGCAGGTGAAACGCTGTATTAACTCAGTAAGGTGGTGTTAATGATCAGATTAGTTAATCAGGTATGTGGGAAGCAGGTGAAGCGCTGTATTAACTCAGTAAGGTGGTGTTAAGGGTCAGATTAGTGGATCAGGTATGTGGAAGCTGGTGAAGCGCTGTATTAACTCAGTAAGGTGGTGTTAATGATCAGATTAGTTAGATCAGGTATGTGGGAAGCAGGTGAAGCGCTGTATTAGCTCAGTAAGGTGGTGTTAATGATCAGATTAGTTGATCAGGTATGTAGGAAGCAGGTGAAGTGCTGTATTAGCTCAATAAGGTGGTGTTAATGATCAGATTAGTTAGATCAGGTATGTGGGAAGCAGGTGAAGCGCTGTATTAGCTCAGTAAGGTGGTCTTAATGATCAGATTAGTTGATCAGGTATGTAGGAAGCAGGTGAAGTGCTGTATTAGCTCAGTAAGGTGATGTTTATGATCAGATTAGTTAGATCAGGTATGTGGGAAGCAGGTGAAGCGCTGGATTAACTCAGTAAGGTGGTGTTAATGATCAGATTAGTTAGATCAGGTATGTGGGACGCAGGTGAAGCGCTGTATTAACTCAGTAAGGTGGTGTTAATGGTCAGATTAGTTAGATCAGGTATGTGGGAAGCAGGTGAAGCTCTGTATTAACTCCATAAGGTGGTGTTAATGATCAGATTAGTTGATCAGGTATGTGGGAAGCAGGTGAAACGCTGTATTAACTCAGTAAGGTGGTGTTAATGATCAGATTAGTTGATCAGGTATGTGGGAGGCAGGTGAAGCGCTGTATTAACTCAGTAAGGTGGTGTTAATGATCAGATTAGTTGATCAGGTATGTGGGAAGCAGGTGAAGCGCTGTATTAACTCAGTAAGGTGGTGTTAATGATCAGATTAGTTGATCAGGTATGTGGGAAGCAGGTGAAGCGCTGTATTAACTCAGTAAAGTGGTGTTAATGATCAGAGTAGTTGATCAGGTATGTGGAAGCAGGTGAAGCGCTGTATTAACTCAGTAAGGTGGTGTTAATGATCAGATTAGTTGATCAGGTATGTGGAAGCAGGTGAAGCGCTGTATTAACTCAGTAAGGTGGTGTTAATGATCAAAGTAGTTGATCAGGTATGTGGGAAGCAGGTGAAGCGCTGTATTAACTCAGTAAGGTGGTGTTAATGATCAGATTAGTTGATCAGGTATGTGAGAAGCAGGTGAAGCGCTGTATTAAATCAATAAGGTGGTGTTAAGGGTCAGATTAATGGATCAGGTATGTGGAAGCAGGTGAAGCGCTGTATTAACTCAGTAAGGTGGTGTTAATGATCAGATTAGTTAGATCAGGTATGTGGGAAGCAGGTGAAGCGCTGTATTAACTCAGTAAGGTGGTGTTAATGATCAGATTAGTTGATCAGGTATGTGGGAAGCAGGTGAAGCGCTGTATTAACTCAGTAAGGTGGTGTTAATGATCAGATTAGTTGTTCAGGTATGTGGAAGGAGGTGAAGCGCTGTATTAACTCAGTAAGGTGATGTTAATGATCAGATCAGTTGATCAGGTAAGTGGGAGGCAGGTGAAGCGCTGTATTAACTCAGTAAGGTGGTGTTAATGATCAGATTAGTTGATCAGGTATGTGGGAGGCAGGTGAAGCGCTGTATTAACTCAGTAAAGTGGTGTTAATGATCAGATTAGTTGATCAGGTAAGCGGGAAGCAGGTGAAGCACTGTATTAACTCAGTAAGGTGGTGTTAATGATCAGATTAGTTGATCAGGTATGTGGGAAGCAGGTGAAGCACTGTATTAACTCAGTAAGGAGGTGTTAATGATCAGATTAGTTGATCAAGTATGTAGGAAGTAGGTGAAACGCTGTATTAACTCAGTAAGGTGGAGTAATGATCAGGTTAGTTGATCAGGTATGTGGGAAGCAGGTGAAACGCTGTATTAACTCAGTAAGGTGGTGTTAATGATCAGATTAGTTAATCAGGTATGTGGGAAGCAGGTGAAGCGCTGTATTAACTCAGTAAGGTGGTGTTAAGGGTCAGATTAGTGGATCAGGTATGTGGAAGATGGTGAAGCGCTGTATTAACTCAGTAAGGTGGTGTTAATGATCAGATTAGTTAGATCAGGTATGTGGGAAGCAGGTGAAGTGCTGTATTAGCTCAGTAAGGTGGTGTTAATGATCAGATTAGTTGATCAGGTATGTAGGAAGCAGGTGAAGTGCTGTATTAGCTCAATAAGGTGGTGTTAATGATCAGATTAGTTAGATCAGGTATGTGGGAAGCAGGTGAAGCGCTGTATTAGCTCAGTAAGGTGGTGTTAATGATCAGATTAGTTGATCAGGTATGTAGGAAGCAGGTGAAGTGCTGTATTAGCTCAATAAGGTGGTGTTAATGATCAGATTAGTTAGATCAGGTATGTGGGAAGCAGGTGAAGCGCTGTATTAGCTCAGTAAGGTGGTCTTAATGATCAGATTAGTTGATCAGGTATGTAGGAAGCAGGTGAAGTGCTGTATTAGCTCAGTAAGGTGATGTTTATGATCAGATTAGTTAGATCAGGTATGTGGGAAGCAGGTGAAGCGCTGGATTAACTCAGTAAGGTGGTGTTAATGATCAGATTAGTTAGATCAGGTATGTGGGACGCAGGTGAAGCGCTGTATTAACTCAGTAAGGTGGTGTTAATGGTCAGATTAGTTAGATCAGGTATGTGGGAAGCAGGTGAAGCTCTGTATTAACTCCATAAGGTGGTGTTAATGATCAGATTAGTTGATCAGGTATGTGGGAAGCAGGTGAAACGCTGTATTAACTCAGTAAGGTGGTGTTAATGATCAGATTAGTTGATCAGGTATGTGGGAGGCAGGTGAAGCGCTGTATTAACTCAGTAAGGTGGTGTTAATGATCAGATTAGTTGATCAGGTTTGTATGAAGCAGGTGAAGCGCTGTATTAACTCAGTAAGGTGGTGTTAATGATCAGATTAGTTGATCAGGTATGTGGGAAGCAGGTGAAACACTGTATTAACTCAGTAAGGTGGTGTTAAGGGTCAGATTAGTGGATCAGGTATGTGGGAAGCAGGTGAAGCGCTGTATTAACTCCATAAGGTGGTGTTAATGATCAGATTAGTTGATCAGGTTTGTATGAAGCAGGTGAAGCGCTGTTTTAACTCAGTAAGGTGGTGTTAATGATCAGATTAGTTAGATCAGTTATGTGGGAAGCAGGTGAAGCGCTGTATTAACTCAGTAAAGTGGTGTTAATGATCAGATTAGTTGATTAGGTATGTGGGAAGCAGGTGAAGCGCTGTATTAACTCAGTAAGGTGGTGTTAATGATCAGATTAGTTGATCAGGTATGTGGAAGCAGGAGAAACAATGTATTAACTCAATAAGGTGGTGTTAATGATCAGATTAGTGGATTAGGTATTTGGAAGCAGGTGAAGCGCTGTATTAACTCAGTAAGGTGGTGTTAAGGGTCAGATTAGTGGATCAGGTATGTGGGAAGCAGGTGAAGCGCTGTGTTAACTCCATAAGGTGGTGTTAATGATCAGATTAGTTGATCAGGTATGTGGGAAGCAGGTGAAGCACTGTATTAACTCAGTAAGGTGGTGTTAATGATCAGATTAGTTAGATCAGGTATGTGGGAAGCAGGTGAAGCTCTGTATTAACTCCATAAGGTGGTGTTAATGATCAGATTAGTTGATCAGGTATGTGGGAAGCAGGTGAAGCGCTGTATTAACTCAGTAAGGTGGTGTTAATGATCAGATTAGTTGATCAGGTATTTATGAAGCAGATGAAGCGCTGTATTAACTCAGTAAGGTGGTGTTAATGATCAGATTAGTTGATCAGGTATGTGGGAAGCAGGTGAAACGCTGTATTAACTCAGTAAGGTGGTGTTAATTATCAGATTAGTTGATCAGGTTTGTATGAAGCAGGTGAAGCGCTGTATTAACTCAGTAAGGTGGTGTTAATGATCAGATTAGTTGATCAGGTATGTGGGAAGCAGGTGAAGCGCTGTATTAACTCAGTAAGGTGGTGTTAATGATCAGATTAGTTGATCAGGTATGTGGGAAGCAGGTGAAGCGCTGTATTAACTCAGTAAGGTGGTGTTAATGATCAGATTAGTTGTTCAGGTATGTGGAAGGAGGTGAAGCGCTGTATTAACTCAGTAACGTGATGTTAATGATCAGATTAGTTGATCAGGTAAGTGGGAGGCAGGTGAAGCGCTGTATTAACTCAGTAAGGTGGTGTTAATGATCAGATTAGTTGATCAGGTATGTGGGAGGCAGGTGAAGCGCTGTATTAACTCAGTAAGGTGGTGTTAATGATCAGATTAGTTGATCAGGTAAGCGGGAAGCAGTTGAAGCACTGTATTAACTCAGTAAGGTGGTGTTAATGATCAGATTAGTTGATCAGGTATGTGGGAAGCAGGTGAAGCACTGTATTAACTCAGTAAGGAGGTGTTAATGATCAGATTAGTTGATCAAGTATGTAGGAAGCAGGTGAAACGCTGTATTTACTCAGTAAGGTGGAGTAATGATCAGGTTAGTTGATCAGGTATGTGGGAAGCAGGTGAAGCGCTGTATTAACTCAGTAAGGTTGTGTTTATGATCAGATTAGTTGATCAGGTATGTGGGAAGCAGGTGAAACGCTGTATTAACTCAGTAAGGTGGTGTTAATGATCAGATTAGTTAATCAGGTATGTGGGAAGCAGGTGAAGCGCTGTATTAACTCAGTAAGGTGGTGTTAATGATCAGATTAGTTGATCAGGTATGTGGAAGCAGGTGAAGCGCTGTATTAACTCAGTAAGGTGGTGTTAATGATCAGATTAGTGGATCAGGTATTTGGAAGCAGGTGAAACGCTGTATTAACTCAGTAAGGTGGTGTTAATGATCAAAGTAGTTGATCAGGTATGTGGGAAGCAGGTGAAGCGCTGTATTAACTCAGTAAGGTGGTG
>CM038714.1:2017078-2081086 GCA_021613375.1 Megaleporinus macrocephalus | reverse complement strand
AGTAAGGTGGTGTTAATGATCAGATTAGTTGAATCAGGTATGTGGGAAGCAGTTGAAGCGCTGTATTAACTCAGTAAGGTGGTGTTAATGATCAGATTAGTTGATCAGGTATGTGGGAAGCAGGTGAAGCGCTGTATTAACTCAGTAAGGTGGTGTTAATGATCAGATTAGTTAATCAGGTATGTGGGAAGCAGGTGAAGCGCTGTGTTAACTCAATAAGGTGGTGTTAATGATCAGATTAGTTGATCAGGTATGTGGGAAGCAGGTGAAGCGCTGTATTAACTTAGTAAGGTGGTGTTAATGATCAGATTAGTTGATCAGGTATGTGGGAAGCAGGAAAAGCGCTGTATTAACTTATTAAGGTGGTGTTAATGATCAGATTAGTTGATCAGGTATGTGGGAAGCAGGTGAAGCGCTGTATTAACTCAGTAAGGTGGTGTTAATGATCAGATTAGTTGATGAGGTATGTGGGAAGCAGGTAAAGCGCTATATCTACTCAGTAAGGTGTTGTTAATGATCAGATTAGTTGGATCAGGTAGGTGGGAAGCAGGTGAAGCGCTGTATTAACTCAGTAAGGTGGTGTTAATGATCAGATTAGTTAATCAGGTATGTGGGAAGCAGGTGAAACGCTGTATTAACTCCGTAAGGTGGTGTTAATGATCAGATTAGTTGATCAGGTATGTGGGAAGCAGGAAAAGCGCTGTATTAACTTATTAAGGTGGTGTTAATGATCAGATTAGTTGATCAGGTATGTGGGAAGCAGGTGAAGCGCTGTTTTAACTTAGTAAGGTGTTGTTAATGATCAGATTAATTGGATCAGGTAGGTGGGAAGCAGATGAAGCGCTGTATTAACTCAGTAAGGTGGTGTTAATGATCAGATTAGTTGATCAGGTATGTGGGAAGCAGGCGAAGCGCTGTATTAACACAGTAAGGTGGTGTTAATGATCAGATTATTTGATGAGGTATGAGGGAAGCAGGTGAAGCGCTGTATTAACTCAGTAAGGTGTTGTTAATGATCAGATTAGTTGGATCAGGTAGGTGGGAAGCAGGTGAAGCGCTGTATTAACTCAGTAAGGTGGTGTTATTGATCAGATTAGTTGATCAGGTATGTGGGAAGCAGGTGAAGCGCTGTATTAACTCAGTAAGGTGGTGTTATTGATCAGATTAGTTAATCAGGTATGTGGGAAGCAGGTGAAGCGCTGTATTAACTCAGTAAGGTGGTGTTATTGATCAGATTAGTTGATCAGGTATGTGGGAAGCAGGTGAAGCGCTGTTTTAACTCAGTAAGGTGGTGTTAATTGTCAGATTAGTTGAATAGGTATGTGGGAAGCAGGTGAAACGCTGTATTAACTCAGTAAGGTGGTGTTAATTGTCAGATTAGTTGAATAGGTATGTGGGAAGCAGGTGAAACGCTGTATTAACTCAGTAAGGTGGTGTTAATGATCAGATTAGTTGGATCAGGTATGTGGGAAGCAGATGAAGCGCTGTATTAACTCAGTAAGGTGGTGTTAATGATCAGATTAGTTAATCAGGTATGTGGGAAGCAGGTGAAGCGCTGTGTTACCTCAGTAAGGTGATGTTATTGATCAGATTAGTTGGATCAGGTATGTGGGAAGCAGGTGAAGCGCTGTATTAACTCAGTAAGGTGGTGTTAATGATCAGATTAGTTGATCAAGTATGTGGGAAGCAGGTGAAGCGCCGTATTAACTGAGTAAGGTGGTGTTAACTGTCAGATTAGATGAATAGGTATGTGGGAAGCAGGTGAAACGCTGTATTAACTCAGTAAGGTGGTGTTAATGATCAGATTAGTTAATCAGGTATGTGGGAAGCAGGTGAAGCGCTGTATTAACTTAGTAAGGTGGTGTTATTGATCAGATTAGTTAATCAGGTATGTGGGAAGCAGGTGAAGCGCTGTTTTAACTCAGTAAGGTGGTGTTAATTGTCAGATTAGTTGAATAGGTATGTGGGAAGCAGGTGAAACGCTGTATTAACTCAGTAAGGTGGTGTTAATGATCAGATTAGTTGGATCAGGTATGTGGGAAGCAGGTGAAGCGCTGTATTAACTCAGTAAGGTGGTGTTAATGATCAGATTAGTTGATCAGGTATGTGGGAAGCAGGTGAAACGCTGTATTAACTCAGTAAGGTGATGTTAATGATCAGATTAGTTAATCACGTATGTGGGAAGCAGGTGAAACGCTGTATTAACTCAGTAAGGTGTTGTTAATGGTCAGATTAGTTATATCAGGTTTGTGGAAGCAGGATAAGCGCAGTAATAACTCAGTAAGGTGGTGATAATGATCAGATTAGTTAGATCATATTTGTGGGAAGCAGGTGAAGCGCTGTATTAACTCAGTAAGGTGGTGTTAATGATCAGATTAGTTAATCAGGTATGTGGGAAGCAGGTGAAGCGCTGTATTAACTCAGTAAGGTGGTGTTAATGATCAGATTAGTTGATCAGTTATGCGGGAAGCAGGTGAAGCGCTGTATTAACTGAGTAAGGTGGGGTTAACTGTCAGATTAGATAAATAGGTATGTGGGAAGCAGGTGAAACGCTGTATTAACTCAGTAAGGTGGTGTTAATGATCAGATTAGTTAATCAGGTATGTGGGAAGCAGGTGAAGCGCTGTGTTAACTCAGTAAGGTGGTGTTAATGATCAGATTAGTTAATCAGGTATGTGGGAAGCAGGTGAAACGCTGTTTTAACTCAGTAAGGTGGTGTTAATGATCAGATTAGTTGATCAGGTATGTGGGAAGCAGGTGAAGCGCTGTGTTAACTCAGTAAGGTGGTGTTAATGATCAGATTAGTTGATCAGTTATGTGGGAATTTATATGTTTCGTTGCTGTAAGTGCAAATAAATCAATGCATCCTCTGTAGAGAATCAGCTGAAATATATATTTTTTTCTGCACAATTAAGTTTAACATACTTGGAAAGAAATAAAATATTAAATATCAAATAACTTTTGGGCGGGTCACATTTTGCATTTTATTTAATTTGATCATATTTTTATTATTACCTATATGTTAAATTCAGCGAATAAACTGTAACTGTGCAATAAAGTGTGCAGATGTGTTCTCTGTAGAAGACATGTTCACTTATTTTCACTCAGCAAAGCAATAACAAATGTCATTTGTCCAGGGGTGCCTTAACTTTTACAGAGGACTGTATGTGCATTCTACATTTGTTATAACATTGTGTTATATGCAAACTATAAATCTGGCCAGGAGTTTCATTACCCCTTGCGCTTGGGCTGGCCAGTAGTTCATTTTCTCAGATAATATAAGTACTTCTAGATGGTCCACTTGTTTACAACACAAACATTGCTCTTGATAAACCCAAGCAAATTCAGCGATACCATAGATTTTGAGTTGTGACCTATCACCAGCCAGTCCATTCACTGATACCAGAGAGATCATAACATCATAAAAGGTTTTCTTCCAAGGAAAAATATTTACAAGAAAAAAAACAACCAAAGATCTAAAAAGGTTAGGACCGACTAGGAGTTTATAATCACAATCAATTAACTAATTGGATACAAATTAAACATCCGGTCGGCGGCACGTTAACACGCAGCGGCCACTCTTGGTCCGAGAATTGGTGCTTTTTGTGTTATTGTTTGTGGATATTCACGTCTATCTCTGCAAATATGTGCATCGGAACACCTGTGCACATATCCTACCACCGCCAGACCCTGCTTCAGTGGAGAAATCAGCCAAAAAACAATCTTTCGGACGAAGTTCTACAGACGCTACAAGAGCTCAGCCTGCTACAAGACCCAGGCCTGCAGTCCGCGGCGTTTCCTGATGGCGGAGCCCAGCGGAAGTGTCATCGCAAGCGATGCGAGCGAAAGCGGAAGCGCGGTAAGAGAGCCGGGGTTCGCGCGAGGCTAAAGGCTAGCCCTAGCCGCCCGGCTATACCATCGCTATTCCTCGCAAACGTCTGCTCCCTCGATAATAAACTGGACTGCATTCGACTCCAGCGAGCGACCCAGCGAGAGTTCAGAGACTGCTGTGCTCTAGTCTTTGTGGAATCGTGGCTCAGCGACAGTATTCCAGACAGCGCCATTCAGCTAGACGGGCTAGCCTCGTTCAGAGCGGATAGGAGCGCGGCTCTGTCCGGGAAGACCCGCGGTGGAGGCGTGTGTGTTTACATTAACACAGAATGGTGCAACAACGCTGTGACTGTCGCCAAGCACTGCTCTCCGCTGGTGGAGTTCATCATAGTCAAGTGCAGACCTTTTTATTTAGTACGGGAATTCTCTGCCGTGCTGATAGCCGCCGTGTACATACCGCCTAGCGCTAATGCTAGGGAGGCACTGTGGGAGCTGCACGTGGGCATTAGTGATCTGCAGACCAGACATCCAGACGCACTGTTCATTGTCGCCGGAGATTTCAACCACGCTAATCTCCAGTCAGTCCTCCCTAAATTCCATCAGCATGTGGACTTTGCCACGAGAGGAGCGAACGCGTTGGACCCCCACCTCGCGTTCTCGGACCACATGTCTGTGTATCTGACTCCAGCTTACACACCCCTCATCAGACGCTCCAGACCAGTTCAGAAGCAGGTGAAAACCTGGCCGGCAGGAGCATCTCTGCCCTTCAGGACTGTTCAGGCTGCGACTGAAGGCGACTCTGTTAACTTGGAGGAGTACACAGCATCAGTCACTGGCTACATCAGCAAGTGTATTGATGATGTCACTGTCTCCAAGACCATCACCATACGCCCAAACCAGAAGCCGTGGATGACTCCTGAGGTGCGTGCGCTACTGAGGACCCGCGACTCGGCCTTCAGAGTGGGTGACAAGGCGGCCCTAAGGAAAGCAAGAGCCAAATTGTCACGAGCCATCCGAGAGGCAAAGCACGCACACGCCCAGAGAATCCACAACCACTTCAAGGACACGGGTGACACGCGGCGCATGTGGCAGGGCATCCAGGAAATCACACACTACAGGACAATGCCACCGTCCTGTGACAGTGATGCCTTCCTCCCCGATGCCCTAAACGACTTTTATGCGCGGTTTGAGGCACAGAACAACACGTTGGTGAACAAGATCACACCCAAGCCAGACGAGCAGGCGCTGTGCCTGACTGCAGTGGACATGAGGAAAACTCTGCGCAGAGTCAACCCACGGAAAGCTGCAGGACCAGACAACATCCCTGGCAGAGTGCTCAGAGAGTGTGCAGACCAGCTGACAGATGTTCTCACGGACATCTTCAACGTCTCCCTGCGCAGCTCCACTGTCCCAACGTGCCTCAAGACCACCACCATCATCCCCGTGCCGAAGAAGTCCACGGTGTCCTGCCTCAATGACTACCGTCCTGTAGCTCTCACGCCCATCATCATGAAGTGCTTCGAGAGGCCAGTCATGAGGAACATCAAGACCCAACTGCCCTCTTCATTGGACCCCCTGCAATTTGCATATCGTCCCAACCGCTCCACGGACGATGCCATCACCACCACCCTTCATCTCTCCCTTACCCACCTGGAGAAGAAGGACACCTACATCAGAATGCTGTTCATAGACTTCAGTTCAGCATTCAACACCATCATCCCACAGAATCTCACCAGGAAGTTAAGGCTGCTGGGCCTCAACACCCCCCTGTGCAACTGGATCCTGGACCTCCTGACAGGGAGGCCCCAGTTAGTCCGGTTCGGGAACAGCAGCTCCAGCACCATCACCATGAATCATCGGAGTCTCTCTCCCCTCCGTCTTGGACATTTACACCACCCGCTGCATCCGCAAAGCAACCAGCATTGTGGATGACCCCACCCACCCTTCACACAGACTGTTCTCCCTCCTGCCATCAGGAAGAAGGTACCGCAGCGTCCGGTCCAACACGACCAGACTCTGCAACAGCTTCTTCCCCCAAGCCATCAGACTCCTCAACACAACTCAACGTCTGAACTGATATCTTTCTCCAACCATTTACCCCAGATAAAAAAAAGGGAAGCATTTTTGCACAAAGCATTGCACTAATAACTTTACTACCTCACTGGACTCTATTTATTACACATTGCACAATTTGCACACAACCAGCAATTATTTATTATTCTCTGTCTGTACTGTGTTGTGTTGTCTGTCCGCACTTGTTTGTTTGTGTTGCACTTGTGTCTGTATGCACTGTCTATGTTGCACCATGGTCCTGGAGGAACGTTGTTTCGTTTCACTGTGTACTCTGTATGTAGTTGAAATGACAATAAAAACCCACTTGACTTGACTTGACTTGAACACTGGGGCACCCCAGGGCAGTGTACTGAGTCCTCTGTTGTTCACCCTGCTGACTCATGACTGTGTTGCGAAACACAGTTCTAACAGCATCATAAAGTTCGCCGATGATACAACTGTGCTGGGTCTCATCAGCAAAGGCGACGAGTCAGCATACAGGGAGGAGGTACAGCAGCTGACAGACTGGTGTACAGTCAACAACCTTCAATGGAATGTAGAGAAGACCAAGGAAATGGTTGTTGACTTCAGGAAATCAAGACCGGTCCACTCTCCGCTTAACATCAACGGCTGCTCTGTGGAGATCGTTAAGAGCACCAAGTTCCTTGGTGTCCACCTAGCGGAGAACCTCACCTGGTCCCTGAACACCAGCTCTACAGCCAAGAAAGCCCAGCAGCGTCTCTACTTCCTCCGGAAGCTGAGAAAGGCCCGTCTCCCTCCACCCATCCTCAACAAGCATTGTGGATGACCCCACCCACACTTCACACAGACTGTTCTCCCTCCTGCCATCAGGAAGAAGGTACCGCAGCGTCCGGTCCAACACGACCAGACTCTGCAACAGCTTCTTCCCCCAAGCCATCAGACTTCTCAACACAACTCAACGTCTGAACTGATATCTTTCTCCAACCATTTACCCCAGATAAAAAAGGGAAGCATTGCACTAATAACTCTACTACCTCACTGGACTCTATTTATTACACATTGCACAATTTGCACACTACCAGCAATTATTTATTATTCTCTGTCTGTACTGTGTTGTGTTGTGTTGTCTGTCCGCACTTGTTTGTTCGTGTTGCACTTGTGTCTTGTATGCACTGTCTATGTTGCACCATGGTCCTGGAGGAACGTTGTTTTGTTTCACTGTGTACTCTGTATGTAGTTGAAATGACAATAAAACCCACTTGACTTGACTTGACATGACTTGAATTAACAGACAATGGCAGCAGGAGCCACGTGTGCTTATTTATTAATTTTATCTATGGAAAAAATATCAGTTGTTACAAGACGAAAGTGTACGATTATACATAAAAATATTTATTTTTTTATAATAATAAATATATTTGTTACGTTTTAGTTTAATTGAAAAATTTAACGAGAATAAAATCCGCCCTGTGATTGGCTAATGGTTCATACTCACAACCAGCCCGCCCAATTCTAGCGCAGAGGGCGGGGCTTGTCTTAATACGGGTGGGAAGACAAACTTCCGCGCTTCGCTTTACCCGCCTTTTTCTGATTGGTCGGGTGGCTTGTGAGTGTGAACTCCCAGCCAATCAGGACACCGGCAGCCGGCCGTAGCGCAAAAAGCCAGGTCTTGTCGGAACTCGGGTAGAGAAATAAAATAACGTGCTTTCTTTGCTTTTTTACCCGCCTAGTCACTTACTCCGCACGGCTGTGTAGGTACTCGGTGCTCACGGCGTGTCGGCCGCAGAGATGTGACCGTGGGCGTGCGTGAAAGGCAGCCTTACCGGGGGGAGGGGGGATAACGTAAATCTGGGATGTGGATGACAAACTCTCCATTCAGCGACTCAGCCGGAGCACTGCGGCGTGTGTGAGGTATGTAGGCTCTTTCAGATATACAGGTCTCAGTAGCAGCCTTTCAGTGCTTCTTAGTGTTATATTATAATATAATACGCTGTTAAAATTAATTTGAGCTGTATTTCACGTTTTGCTCGACACGGCTGGAGTATTTCAAGCTAAAAAATGGTCAGATATGTTGCCAGCTAACAGACAACACGCAACCTGCTTTTAGCTAAGACCTGCTTTTTATTCTTTTAGTCTTTTTAAAACACTCTTATGAGCCTAATATTGAGTGAATATGAGTTTTGGTTATAGCACAGACTGTATATGATTCACATGCTGTAATGCAGAGAAGAGAAAGAATAGTTTAATTTATATATTCGTGCTGTTTTAAAGCGAATAAAGCGAAGCAGCGGCAGCAGCCCGTGTTAATTTACGCTGTCCAGTGTTTGGGCTGTGTTTGATCGGACTACTAAGTAGGGATTTGGTTTCAGTGCTGGAGGTCATTTGGACAGGTTGTAGCTGGATAGCTCGCCTGGAGGAAAGCGAATTATCTTTTATATACAGTAGTTTTTTTGTGGACCATGATTTTTCAGTCAGAGTTAGCTCCAGGTTAGGCTTCCTGAGAAGTAACATAACTTTGGGGGCAAGCTTTGACTGAGCTAACGGCAGACCTGCTTCCAGAGACCTTTACAGAGTGACTCTCTGCTAAACTTTTATCCCCCCCCAGGAGCTGATAAGGTGTCTTTTTTTTATTTTTATTTCCTCTTGACAGGTGAAGACGGGACGAGTCGCCCTTATCACTCACAGGCATTTCTGAGGGGTCTGTAACAGTAGCCTGGCTCCATAGACCTTTAAATACATCTCAGAAAGTCATTTAGCAGCACCACGTGGTGTAAAGTGAGCCACAGGCCAGGCTGACTGGGCAGAGCTGCTGGGGACCTTTCACAGAGAAGCCTTGACACGAATCGAGCCAAGAAAAAAAGTCTTCCTCAGACTGAGAAATCGTCCCTTTGTAGGGTGAGAAGATATCGCTGTGTGTCTGCGGTAAGGAGGAACCGTCTGCTTGCTTCTTCTGACTGCCTTGCCTGAAATGCATCCTTCTGTCATTTGTTCGTCTTAAACGACATGACTGTAGTGAATGGGGAACATAATTTGTATGCTGCCCAAGTTCAGGCAGGATCTTAAGCAAGCCCGGAGAGGGGTAATGCACCTGCCTCTTTTGCTCAACCTGTAGTTACCAAGAGTGCCAGGACAGGAGCTGAGGGTCTCGGAGCCGCGTCTATGGGATAACTGCGCAGATCAGGCCGAATCACTCCGCTGAGAAGGCGAGCTGCAAAAGCGCTGACGGGCCTGTGTTTTTGTTGTTTTGCCCCGTTTCTTTGTTCTAAACTTAATACTTCAAGGCTTCCGCATGGTACTGTGGTCGAAAGAGCAAGACAAACTGTCCACCGACATGTCCACCGGGACAGAAAGAATAGAGATGAAGAAGGAGGGCGTGCCGCCGGCCTACCACCACTCCAACGGGTCCGTCCACCCGGTCATACTGCCCTGCGACCCCGAGGAGAGACAGCCCAGTGCCAGCGAGAACGAGCTCACAGAGGTGACCTCCTTCTCGGACCGGCCCGAGCAGGAGAGCGACCGGTCCGAAATGGTGGTTATTGACTGTCGGGCCAATGCCAAGGGCCAGAGGGAGGAGGACGCTCTCCTTGAGAACGCCAGCCAAAGCAACGAAAGTGACGACACAAGTACGGACCAAAGTCCGGTGCCGCCGGTTCCACTGAAGGAGACGTCCTTCTCCATCGGACTCCAGGTCGTGTTCCCTTTCCTGCTGGCGGGGTTTGGAACAGTGGCCGCTGGCATGGTCCTCGACATAGTCCAAGTGAGTGAATTACTTCAGTATCAACTGACCCCTATTAGGCTACAAGTGCCCACGGCATGTTGTGTAATAACTCGTAACACTATCAGATAGTGGACCCAGAGCCCTTTTAGATTATTTAACAGGTTAGCTTAAATCCAGAACATAGAGCTAAACTATTAATGTAACTTTGAGAAATACTAAGATAGTCTGCTCAACAGTGTTTTTTTCTCATATAAACTTTTAAACACCAACCTCTTTACAGTGTTTACAGTGGTTGCTTTTACTTTTTATAATATAAAGAAGGACATGACGTTACAGAATTTTACATTTTATCATGAGTTGAGGAGAAGTCCAAGTGTTCTACGTCTTGCCAAACACTTCTTGGCTCAGTAGAAGAACCCATTTGTTTATTTATGGAATATGCCAAATCTGTATGCCAGTGTGTTGTGTATTGTGTGGCCTGTCGCTTGGCTAGCATGTGTCTCCGTGTCAGAAGACAGATATTGGGTTTGGGTGCCGAGGTGTTTACATAACATGTTGTGCCATACAAGCACTTAGAATGCGCTGGTCCATGCAGGAAGCCCCTTGGTAGCCTGTTCTTGTCTGGACCACGCTGTTGAACTGTACTGTGCTGTGGTACTTTGCTGTACATTATACTGTCACAATTTATTTAAACAGGTACAATATTTCACACTCTCTAGCCCTTGTAATACATGAACTAACAGTTGACAGAGTTGTATACAGTCAAACATTGGCAGTCTAGAGGATATAATTGGTTAACACTATTATTGAAACAGTGATATCAGTAATTGGTAATGCATGTCTATAAACTGACACTAAGCTCTTTCTTTGTTCCTGCCATGGATTCCCAGTAGGCTATTGTCACATGTAGTATTTGTTTGCCATCAGTAAAAACCTTTTAACTACATTATCAGTAACCACACTGATCGAAGTTGCTTTGTTTACAGAGCAAGTTAACTATCCAGGGGGCTCATGCAAAGCACGGCTCCCGAGAGCAACTCAGGATGTTAAAAGGCGCAGGGAGACCGAGAGAGCGGGAGAGAGAGACAGCTTTCAGAACGTTGTAATTAGTCCCCTGCTTTCTTTCCTGTTGACCCAGTGTGTTGTGTATGCGTGTTTCATTTTGACTGCATAAGAAAAACATCTCCGTCTTGTATGACAAGTCGTATATTCTCACGAGGTCAGCCCTCTGTGACTAAGGTTGAAGCAGTTGAGTGCATTAGATGATTAATAACTAACGTTGCATCAGAAGCCTCAGTTTCCAGAATTGTTTGGGAGCATTTTGAGTTGCATTGTCGTACCGTATCAAGTGCTGCTTTCAAGGAAGCGATAATGAAAATATGTTTGTCATCGGGCCTTGAGCATGCAGATGGTTTGCGGTATGAGCTGATGGCTGATTTGACTTTGCCCACATACTGGAACCAAAGCATGAGGGGAATGGATTTGCAGGAAAACATCATAATATACACTATAAAGATTATATGCCAGTGTTGAGAGTTGCATTGAGTTGCATGGAGTTGCACGAAAAATCATTGTAGAATCTTATCTTGGCAACGCAATTCAAAATCAGATTTAATTCTGTGATGCCTACTCCAAAGATTTCTACTGGTTAATAATAATAATAGGTTTTATTCCACATTAGGTTGTGCGTTAAGCTGGGAGCGTGTAGAATGTAAACAGAATACTAACAATGCAATGTAAATAGTTATGTAATTGTTTAAATTGCGTATTCAGTTCTTTGTCAAGTTGATAAGAATAATTATTTGTCTCTGAAAATATTTGTTTACTAAAAATATACATATGCATTCAATGCGCTGGAGTAATGTTAATATTTTAGATCTAGAAAACAGACTCGGCATAAGGCCCTTACACCAGCCGGTCTCTCTCTGCACTCCCACAGGAAGCCATTTTGGGTCTACCGCATCCAGGCTAACACCCCATTCTTACAGGAATCAGTGTAGACAAACAAGCACAGGCAGCCGTCGTCTCAAGCCACAGGTCACTGGAGACGCTCTTCTTCTTTCCATAGCTCGATCTAAAAGCAGATCTTACTTTGGCCTCCCTCTTTGGAAGGGGCGGAGTTTTTACTGTCTATTTATACTGCAGTATTGTTTTGTAGTCCAAACCAGAATGAAAGATTCTGTCCTTGACTTCCTGTGGAAAAACAGCAGTCAGTAATCAGGAAGTGCTGCCCTTGTGCAGTGTCCCAGCTGCTGAAAGAATGAATCTCTTAGTTCATTGAATAGTACCCAAATAGGGCCTGACCAATGGATCATGTGGCCATTAACGATCAACCACTACTGAAGACTTGTTGATTAATCAGCAGAAGAACACTGATTTTTAGCTTTTGTGTTGTAACAGGCAGATTCGAATGTGAAGAAAACCACATTTCCTTCCTTCAGTTACAGGAATACAGGATGGAGTGGAAACAAAACGACGTCATGATTTAAGAAAAATAAAGCGGAATATTAGAGCTAATTAACTAGTGACAACAAAAAAATACCTTAAGTTTTTAGAAGGTCCAGCATGATGATAATTATATATTTGAAGTGTGTTCTGCTATTTTCGCTGTTTATTTAAGCATAAAAAATATGAAAATTTTACAACAGACTGTCAAATCAGTCACAAACACACTGTTTTAGTAAAAACTTATATTAAATAATATTGGCCACTATAATTGGAATTTTTTGCTCTTTTAAAATCAGTATCAGTCATATCATTTTAATATAGGATGAGCCCTATGTATTCACATGGGTGGGTACATTGTAGTTATAATATAATGAATAAAAAAAGTAATTAAGAAGTATTTAATTAATAATTAAATTAATTAATTCCTTCCTTATTTAATCTTCAACAAAAAAACAATTTACTATTTATCTAGAGTTTAAGATGAGCGTGTTCTTAATATATCTGTATTAATATTAAATAAAACATGTAGCAATAATGTTTAGTGCCTGGTTGGTAATATTTTATATACTTATATGAGTTGTATAAGTTGACTGGACAAGACCGCAAACCAAATTTCTGCACAGCATGTCCCAAGGCCTTTCATGTGCTGGGTGATCAGCTCTGCGCACTGACTGCCTGACTTCTAGTACCACCTCCTGTGCTGGTGGTGCGTCACCAAATTCCTCTGTGACCATATATGCTGGGCTTTAGAGTGGCTGCAATCTGAGCCCGCAAACCTGCATGCCTGCGCTGCTGTCCGCCGAGTTCACAGAAACTCAGGCCTTGTGTAGGCATTGGCCAGGGCCGCACTGTTCCCTGGAGACAACATCATATATCTCGGAAGCGGTGCGAGAGTGGAGGGGCTTTCAGTGCAAGGAAACTGAAGCCAAAGTGGCAGATGGCCAATTCTCAATTGATGTGGGACTTTTTTGTTTTTTTTCCCCTTCCCAAAGTGGCCCCTGTACTGCCAAAGACTCGGATTATAAAAAAAAGGCATTAAAACACGCCCATTGGAAACAGCCCAGCGTAAAACCCTTAACTAGCACTTTTGTCATATTTTTAGAGGCTTGTTTTTTGTTTGCTCCTAAGCGTCTTATTTTAGCCTAGTTAGCTTAGCACTTTTCTCTCGTCTCTGCTCTCCGATGAGTCCTCTGCATTGATTTAGTTGTCTGGTGTCAGGCCTGTAATTGCAATGCGCCAGTGGGACGGGCTCTAAAGATAAGCACTTTCTCCATGTATCGATCCACTCTGACTGCCTCTGCATTGCATCTTGCATGTGCGTTTCGTAAGGATAAAGGCTGGAAGAGGTTCAAATGGGCACGAAGAGCGATGGCTCTGATTTTGCCTTTGTCAGATACCATTATTGAATCCAGCATTAGGAGAAGCTTTCCTGTCAGTGGACAAAAATAAAGACTGTAAAAACAACATAGTTGGGCAACATTCACCAACATCACTTCATAATATATGGAATATTTGTACTGTGTGTGTGTATATGTATATATATTACACACAATGTGTGTGTGTGTATATGTATATGTATGTGTGTATTAGGGATGCACCGATACCATTTTTTCCTTACCGACACCGAGTACCGATCCCAACTCTGACTTAAATGCTCGATATATGGCTATAAATCCTGATATTTATAGTGTTCCACATAAAACTGTATATGTTTTATGTCTTATCCTGAATAAGATATAATAACCTTGAAAGAACACCATTTACTGGTTGAGCAACTGCACATTAAAAAGTTTCAGAGCTATGAAAAATAAAACACGTGCAGCTGTTTAGTCAATTAGCTTCATGTTATTGGCGCGCTCTATTGCCGATACCGATACTATCAGTGCAACACTAATATATATATATATATATATATATATATGGTTTTCACCATAATAGTCATTGCCAAAATATAAAATTTTAAAACAACTTGGAAAAAGAGTAACATTGAGAAACAAGTTATAATAAAATAAATATTTAAACCTTCTCATAATTAAAAAGCAAATAATAGCTCAAAATTGATTGTAAAGGGATAATAAAGCATAGGGTTTTTTTTTAACCATAAGGGTGTGTGTGTGTGTGTATATATTTATATATATATATATATATATATATATGCATGTATGTATATATATATGCATGTATGTATGTATGTATAAGTCCTTAAGTTTGCTAGTAATCATTTATTCACTGAGGTCTGTATTGTTTTAATTAATGTTCATGCTTACATACATTAGAAAGTCTAAGGTTCCCAAAATACTTTAATACTTTACTGAATAAAACAAGTAAAAAATACATTTTGGTGTTGGGTTAATACTTTTATAATGTAAATTGTAAAAGTTAGTATTTAAAATATAAAATGACAGACTGTGTTGATGTGACAAGTGATTCTAGTTTTTTGAACAGTAGTGTATATCATAATCATATTTAGTGTATTTCATCCATACCATATTGTGAAGACATACATTATATTTTAAAAAGTCATTTATTCTGAATATTCTTGTACAGCATCTGGAACGCATCTTTCCATTACGGCGGGGTTGCTCAGTAAAATATCCAGCAGATGAGTCATATCAAATTGCAACACTGAATTAATACCATGGTAAATGAAGGTCATGGAAAATCCATCGTTCACTTGTACCCGCTGAACCCACCGTTCTGAGAAATGTTAAAGGTGTATTTGGTTTTGTGGCATGAGCTAAATGCCCTAAATGGACTCTCTCTTTTTTTCCGCAGCATTGGAAGGTGTTCTCTGAGGTGAATGAGGTTTTCATCCTGGTGCCTGCTCTTCTGGGTCTTAAGGGGAACCTGGAGATGACGCTGGCCTCTAGACTTTCTACTGCAGTGAGTAACAGTAAAAAGCATTTTGGTTTTTTTTTTGTTTTTATTTCCACTAGAAAACAACTGACAGATCTTTCCCTGCCTATACTGACAAGGCCTTATCTTCAAAGGCAAATAGCAACAGAGCTGCCGGTGCTGAAGGTAGTACAAGATATCTCTGACTTGTTGAGTGGCTTGTTCAGCTGAACCATTAATGATACTTGAAGACAAGATTGTTGAAGACTCAACACACGCAGAAGGATGCAATACACAGTTTTATGACTGCACATGTGTCTTTCTCGCTGTTCTTACTCACGTGTTGATGACTTTCGTCTGAACTTTGGACACTTTAATAGTGTTTTTATTTTTATTAGGTTATGCTTGTGTTACGGAAGTACCTCTGAGAGGCTGTTTATGTAAAAGTGTCAGGGCCATCCCTTATTTGTAGCTCAATAAATGGTGACTTTGGCTTGCTTTTCAAGGGTTGCAGTTAGAGTGCTGTGGGAGAAAGCTAATGCTATTGCTGCATTTTATATTTTTACTTTGAGCAGACACCAACTTATCAAGACCAACTTACAACTGAATCATCTTACAAAGGCTGACAAGTGCTGCACTAGGAAAGTGCTTTACCAGGCAGGGAATTGAACCCCAGCTTGTCTTTTGAAGGGCAGTGGTTTCTGGCCTCCAGAGCTAGTAATGACTAGTAGGGGTGGGAAAGTCCTTCAGCATCATATTTTCACAATACTTAAATTATGATATAATATAACTGCTACTGCTTTTGATGCGTAATACAATGACTTGTGGAAAATTATTAAAATAAAAGAGAAATAAAATGTATTGTGTAAAATGTAGATGTAGTGTGTATTATACTAAAATAAATGGTAACTTGGAGAATTAGCAAAAAAAGATAAACTGTACCAAAAATGCTACTACTGTAAATACAATGACAAGAAACCAACAGGCCACACAATTCCAGTGCAATTATTAGGAACTAGCAGGCCACTAGCATGCTTTTCGCTCAACCTGTCACACTTTTAATATTATTTCAGTGTTGAGTTGTGTTACAGTCTAATCATACAGGAAATGCTGGCTTCATCTGATCGACCTGTGATCTTCAATAAAACACCTGTTTATCAGCGACTTGTACTATATGGTTTACCACAGCCATCTAGTGACTACTGGCCTAGGTTCTACCTTCTGCTCTACATTTCAACAATTACAGTATATGTGGGAAAAGCTGAAACCACATTAATCCTGTGAAGCACGTGATTGAAGCACTTGCCCTAGATTTGCTGGTACTTCTCCACTTGTTCTAAATAGCGTGACCAGAATTGTATGTAGATCTGGACCCTGCTGGTGTCTGAGGCAAAAGCACACATTTCTATGGGCTGTGGTCTTCCGGTTTGTCGCCACAAGACTGCACATCTAATCACAACATGTCTTTTAAAGCAGTCCACACTTCTTAAATCCTAGAGTAGTCACTGTGTCCTGCTGGTATGTAAAAGCTGGTAGCCAAGAGGCTAATTGCAGGGAATTGAAGGTTGTTAGCCTTCATTAGAGGTGAGAAACAAATGTAGGAAAAAGTAATGACTAAATGACTGTAACACCTAGTTTTAGTTGGAGCACAGGGAGTTCACCACAAGCACAGCTTGGGTTCAGTAAACCACATTTAGCAGTAAAAGCTATATTTAAGTTAAACGCCAGGACATGCACAAATGAGGATGCAGTTATAAAAAAGAAGAGAAGAAAAACAGAGGAACTGTGTATAGTATTGCTGAACTTATGTATGTAGGGAAGTAAGTAGTATGAGCCATACCTAAAGCCATTTAGAAGTCATTTCATGCCCCAACATTTTGCCAACGTTCATGTTTTTTGTGCCCTTTACGTCCACCAATGTTCTCTCACTACAATACCCAGCATGCAATAAGCAAATAACAAATGCAGCAGTCATGAATCTCTGAAAAGCGATAAAGTAGTCCTGACTGCTAGCAGTAGAGGCTAATAAATACAGATATAATATTAATAAATAAATAAAATGGTTGTTTTTCAAAAGTTCATATCATCTTCAAGATGCGTCATCAGAAAGAGGGATTTACAGATTTACAGAATGTGAGCAAACAACTTGCAAATAGCAAATCCACGTCCGAATATGTGAATTTACATTCACTCACAACAGACCATGACAGAGTTTTGTTTAGGGGTGTAATTGCTGGAGTTTCCAGGTTATAATGTTAAATTGAACTGGTTTAGTTGCAACCAATTGAAAGTAGACTGGTTGGAAACTACCGTGACGTGTCTGCGTACCACACCAACCACAGCTCCATCACCAAATACAGAAAGGTGTCAGTTTACACATACATACAAAACATATATCATTTAAATCGACTAACACTCTTAATTTAAGTTTTAGTGAAGGAACTTTTCATCACCGTCCAAAAAAAAATAAGAAAAAAACACCATTTTTGTGAAATTTTTTGAACACGTAGAGTGGACCAATAGAAAGTGTCCCAAAAGTACTTTGAATAAAATGTTTTTATATTTATTTGCATGGAAAGTGAAGGCTGTTTTTTGCCTTCTACTGTAAAGCTACCCTTTCTGAGACACTTTTTGGACAGCAGTAATTTGTAGGTGCAGCATGGATAGGTCAGTTAGCCACAGCAGCGGAAAACTATGCTCCCGGCAGTGTCTTTCAGAAGAACCTGTCCTCTAAGACCTGATCTGTTGCAATCAGACGAAGGCACAGTCCGTGTCTCGCACAGAATATTTCACATTGCTAATTGTTTCTAGCAGACGACGGGTGTACTGAACTGTTCATGCTACAGGAAGGTCAGATCAGGAAATAAGATGTTCCGTTGTCATCCTATTCCGAGCACACGTCTCTTTGATGGGGTCTGGATTGCCAGGATGCCTTTAAATATGAGCCTGTGTACTGTTGAAAGCTAAGAGCAAACACAGGAAAGGAGCAAGTGGCAATCACTTAATATTAAACTAAGCAAACTTTTGGTTGACAATCTTTAGCGTTTTCTTATTTCATTGCACAGCAAGTCTTCACTTCACTCAGTACAAGTGGGCTCAAGGACTTTTTTCTAGGGGCCACCACTAATTAGAGTAGATTAAGTGCACTGTACATTTCTAATGCTCTTATTATATAAAAAGCACTAATCCTGCGATCAGTGTGAATTAAACTCACCTGAACACTTTCTGCTCTTTCGCTTCTTGGAAAACAGCCCAAAGCTCAGAGTGAGAGAGGAATGTAGCTTTGTCTGTTAGCTAGGCCACTCAGTCTTTTCACTCATTTGCACGTGCTGTTGTAATCTAACAGCAGTGTTAACACTCTGTCATAACACTTATGATCAAAAATGTGAGAAATCTGAACTGGGCAGATAGTATTTCCTAATTATCCTTCAGAACGTGGAGCATATTATGCATCGCCCCCTATTGAAGTTTTGACAGCTCACTCTTATTGGAAACTGATTTGTTCTGCCGCTCCAGAATATTCCAGACATATTTAGCTATTCATGACTCAGGGTGGTTCTATCTTATTATCCTGCTAAGCCTATCTACAATCCTTCATCTCTTTAATCTCACCACTGACTGGGGTGTTATTCATCCTGATATGCTAATGACTATGTGAACATTTAGGGCCTTCCACGGGGCAAGGCCTGGATCTTTACGTCCCTGACCAGGGCTGTAATTCTCTCAGTTCAATTTTGGTCATAATGCAGTTTCAAATTTCACCAGGATTCAATACCAGTTCAGAGTCCAGCATTCATGTGTGTAATATTCAGTCAAAGCTAGGGATGGAAGGATCAATCGGCCATGTATTGGTATCGGCCAATTCCTATCTGAACTACTAGGTGGAAATACATACCCTTTCATTTTCGTCAGACTGACTAAAGCAGCTGCCTCGCGAGAACAGTATAAGCAGTTAAAAACATTTAACATACTAATCTAATACAGCACTTCAGAGACACCACACAGCTGAATACAGTGAGTATCAGCAAACAGCAGAGCTAGCACAAAACAAACAACCCGGAGAACCGTGCAGACCAGATCTGACCGGTACGAACAGTACAGCAGCAGAAACAGCCAGAGAGCTAAAGAACCACAGCCAGAGTGATTGAGTTTATAGTTCTAGATAAGCAGATCTTCTCGGCTGTAGAAGACGTTCATTCTGCTGCTTAATATTCCACCTGGATCCACGCTCTGCTGTTCCTAGTAGAGATACTTTTCAGATGTGGCTCTTCTGGAGCTGTACCAAGCGGTTTACTCCCACATAGACCAACTTCTAATTTAGTTACAAATATTATACTGTTTCACATGAGCTCATTAAAAATAATAATAAACCAGTTTCCACCTTGTTTCATGACGTGCTTGTGCTAATAATAGCCCTGCTGTGGTATATAGCCCCGCCCTCGATTAGTGTCGGCTATCGGCCGGTCGCGCTGAAAGGTGATCGGCGATCAGAATCGGCCTCAAAAACGCTGATCAGTCCATCTCTACTCAAAGCAGCCATTAAGTACAAGTTATTCCTTTTTAAGTGACTTAACTAAGTTAACCAGAAATTACACAGAAGCCTTAACAACTAAATGTAGAAAAGAAAAACATGATTCTCCAGCATGGCAGCTTTACAGGAGAGGCCAATCTTCTTCACTTCTAATGTAAATCATTGGAACCAGAAATTTTTTCCAAGCGCTTTTGGAGTTTTTTTATTGGTCTATTCATTATGACACTTTCACGCAATATAAACAGCAGCTGGCTTATTCAAATGATGACAGCGATGGACATGGCTTTTCTTTGGACAGTGACAATATTGCATAGTTTGTATGTTTGTATTTTGTAAGTTGTTGTTATTGATTCTAGAATTGCCCAAATTGATGGCCTTCGGAACGATGCATTTTACCCCCCACCCCCTCAACGTTTTATCTAAGCAGCAGTTCAAAGCTCTGCACTTAACTGGGCTGAAGGCTACGTGGCTCAGCCAGCAGCCCTGGCGGGACCTCCGTCAGTGCAGGGGTTATCTCCACTGTATGCGGGGGTGTGCCCCCACCCGACTGGCGCAAAGTGACCTGCTCCGCTGCTTTATCTCAGCCGGCTGGCTCGCCGTTATCGGGCGCGGTTGACTGTTCGCTTCAGATCAGCTCTAGCTACAGTAGCGACAGTGCGCTAGCTGGATTTTTCCCCTCACGCTGTGCATAAGCTCTGGACGGAAGAGGCGCCGTGACCAGTGAAGTGGGGTCACCTCTGTGTGCAGTGCACTGCTGGCACAAGCTCAAAACCTCCTTCCTCCTGAGCCCTGGGCCTCCGCACACACACACACGCACGCACGCACACACACACACATATACACACGTAAAAGGAGCCTCACACATACACACAAGTCGTTTCCCCCTGAAAATGGCCTCTCTCGCATTACTTTTCCTTTGTCCAGCTGCCAGGCACATTTGTCATATAGCAGAGCTGCTAATATTCTGTCATTGTAAGTTGGCTCGGAGTGGCTGTGCGAATAAAAAGAGGCAGCTAGCTGTTTCATCGGTGTTCCACTGTGACCAATCAAGAGAAAAGAACAGAAAGCTCATTTAGTCCAACTCCACTTACTGCGGTAAGCGAGGACTGACTTGTTATGATCTGATTTGCCGAGACGTTCTCGTACAAGCCTGAAAATATGTAATTTGTTTTTGTCTTCTCGCTGCTGCAGCAAAGGGCTTTGCAGGAAGTGCAGAAGTACTACTACTCCTTTGAAAGATAATGAAAGACTGCACAGTGAGCTGGGCTCAATGGCTGAGAGAGGCCGCTGTGCTCTCTGGCTGGCTGTCAGCTCCTGGGAAATGTATTCTTCCCTCGTCCTTAGGCTATTGTCCTCGCTCTCCAGTTTGGTGAAAAGCTGTGGTTCCACTATACGTCTGTGAAAGGCCACTGGCCGGTGTAAAGTACTCCCACTTTGGGTTTCCAGCACTTAACTGCAGAGTGTAGTTTAGCATATGCTTAAGGTGTCTTTACTTATTATTTCTAGTGTGAAGCTTGCTTCAATGAACGGCCAGAGCAAGTCCCAAAACAATGATTGACGAATCCTGTCCAATAGAAAAGTAATAGATTACAATAGGGAGCCAATAGGGACACACAATTATATCAGAATATTATCGGTGTTACACATTTGTTCATAAGAAGTACAGAATGTTTAAGTGTTTTCCGCTTTTGTAACCATATACAAATACATGTTAAAATTCTCTGTAAAATACATTCTAGAAGATATAGTCTTAATGTATTTGCAGATACGTACATGAGTAATATCCGATATCAGCCCACGATTGCCATAATGGTGCACACCTGTTCTCCATAATATACAGTGCTGGGTGCACCTAAACAAATTAATTCATGTGGACTTTGTTTTTATCTGTTAAGCATAGTGTAACATAAGACTACATGCAAAAAAACAATCAATAAAAGTGAACAGAAATTCGATGTGCTTTCAAAAAGGTATGTTTGAGCTGACGTAACATAATAAAGTATTCGTTAGGCAAACTATGTATTTAATGATAGGCTACTACACAAATCCCTGTTCAAGATGGATTACCTTTACCTGGGAACATGCTGTTGTTGTGAGACCACCTTCTTCGAAGGCTTAGCTCTCATGGCCTGACACAACGCAGACCCCCTCCAGACCACACATTTCAGGGGGGAGGCCAGCATTTGGAGGGTCATCATAAAACTAGTTTCACATAATGCATGGTCTGTAGATAAGACCCCAGGACCAGCCTTTTAACCTCATTAGCCTGGGACCAGCCTTTTAACCCAATTAGTGCCTGCTCTAATGCAATAAAGGCCTCCCATGCAATAAAGAACTTCGGTCACTAATCTACATTAGCAAACAAGAAGATCCCTGTGTCTGACCCTCTCACACCAGGGGGGCAGCTGCCATAAACTAGTAGGAGGTCAAGAGGTAACCAACTCCAGAGAAACCCCATCTACAGAACTTTCAACTATACAGAACTTTAATTCCTATACTGAACATTGGGATCCCGCAAGGACCATCATCCTCAGGACAGTTAGCCGAACTTAACCGTGCGTCAGACATCCCTCTCGGATGTTACATTCCAGAATTACCATCTTTTCTGAAGATTTTCAGCCCTCGATGGAGCGACAGCGCATCCTGATGCCAATACTCGGATATGCAAGGTCACTTCACAGACTCTGATGAAGTCCTGGATTTTGTATAAAGCACCCAGTTGTGTTATTCTGTTGAGTATATGGGACTGTAAACATCTAAAGCCATCTTAAAGTTCTGTGAGTAAAGACACTTCGACCACAGCTTTCTGAGATACAGTTAAAACCAACAGGTGTGGGTTTTCTGCCTAGCTGTATCCTACCCTATCATCTGTATACCAAGACTCTTGAATTGGTTAATCAGTGTACCAGTGGTTCAAATTAGTACCTCATCCGTGTTAACCTGTATGTCTTTCTTGAATATCCTAACACTAGCAGAAAATCTCTGACTCATCGGATCTCATGAAACTATACTAAAGTCATCATTTAATCCCTATGTCCGATCTCATGTGCTTAGACAATCACTTGTGTTGTTGGATTTTTCAGTTATCTTGTGATTTTCTTATAATAAAGTGGTAGTTGTTGCACCCAACTCTGCAGTAATTTAATATTGTTGTGATTCGGACAATTCACTTGAAATCGAGTAACCCTTTGATCTGAACTTTAATTAATCCAAATTGATTAATTAATTAATTAATTAATCAAATTAAAGGTATAAATCAACCCTCTAGCGGATAACATGTTACACTGTAATTTAAATAACCACCTACAAGATCTGTGACTTCAATCCTGTTCAAATCTGCTCAGTAGTAATTCCGTAGCAAATTACCTTCTATGATAAAGTTTGGAGCTCACTCAGTCATGGTAGTCCTGCTTGAATAAACATCTAAGTCATAATACAAATAACAAATGAGATGTTAGAAAACAGGTGAGGCTAAAGTCAGTATAACATTCGCCAGCTTCTTGTTCAGATTATGCCATTCTACCTTAAATTTAAGGTGAAGTAAGAAAATTAGAACAAGAAATCTCTAATAGTGAGGATAAATTGTGAATTCTTCATATATTGAAGATATGATGTTTCTGTATTTTGTTGAGCAACATATTTAATATCGATGGCTGGAATGTATCAAATGCTATTATAAGGTATGGTATCACCCTGATTGTCATGTCCTCTTATGGTTCTATACCCATAGCTGAGTTAGCTAGTCCCATCCTGTGCCCCACTGTAGGGTCAACGCCACTCAACATTAGCATCTTCAGTGTGAGTGATGATGAGGAAGATGCTTGCGTCCAGTGGCTCAAACCCCCTTTTGTCCCAAGAACTGACCACTGTTTGTTCTGGCAAAGCCTTGGGCCGACGACACCCGAAACACTAGATATTCTCATTGTCGGAACACTAGGTAGATATTCAGCTCATGGCTTATAATGCAGATGTCTCATTAGGGACATTAAAGAGATGCAGTTAACCAGCCTAATGTTTTTTATCCATCCGGTATCCTCAATATCCACCAATGCTCTTTGTTCTTCAACTAATTCGAAATCAATTTGTGCTTGCATTTATAATGGATAGGCTGTAGACTGATGCAGACAGGCAAGCACATACTGTTCCCTTGCAGTCTCAGAGGGTGGCATTCTGTAGTTATACTATATAACATGAGCAGTCTTATACAGGCTCCCTGTGTTCTCTCCACCCCCAGGCTAATATTGGACAGATGGACACTGCCAAGGAGATGTGGAAAATGATCATGGGAAACCTTGCGCTAATTCAGGTACGTGCCACTCCAAAAAATAAATACATAAATAAATAAAGCTCCTGCTTATATAATGTCCACTGCTGATAGTTTAATTGCATTAACAAGTCTGTGTTCCTTAGCCCCTCTTCAGCTAGAACCAAAGTGAACTTGTCTGTTGGTGGATCAAGATGTCATTTTGTGAACTTGACACGATGTGAACAAACTTTGGGCGTATGCATTTCTGAAATCCAAGTTCAGGATATTTCGGGAGAGAGACAGAGAGAAAGGTCCTTGAGTGCATGGTGACACTGCTGTTCATATCTCAGGTTCAGGCCACCGTGGTCGGCTTCCTGGCCTCCATCGCTGCAGTTATTTTTGGCTGGATTCCAGAGGGCCATTTCAAGATGGGCCATGCAGTTCTGCTCTGTGCCAGCAGCGTAGCCACAGCCTTCATAGCTTCCTTGCTCCTAGGTGAGAATCCGGGAACCCTTTTTTAAAAATACTATACCAAAACAGTCTGTTTTTTGGAAAGCATTCTTTCAGATTTTACATACTGGAGATCATGTACGCTGATTTAGTGTGTGATTTCTAATTATGTAGCGCCCGTTGTTCAAGCAGGATTTTAAGAGGCTGTCATGGAATTTTATTACAAAGATAAGATTTGGTCTGAATCCCAATAGTGGGAAACTGCATGCCTAAGCTCCATTCCAACACCAGAGTGGAATCGTGCTATAAATATTCAATCAAAACAGGAGATATCAGAGGCCCCAAATGGGCCTGCTCTCATTGTGTGTAAGTGATACAGTCTCCTGTGTTAGCTTTAACATCTCAACACCATCACAGCCAGTCTTTCCTTCTCTGCTCCAAAACAGGGCTTATCATGATTGGGGTGATCGTCGCTTCCAGAAAGGTTGGCATTAACCCAGACAATGTGGCCACCCCCATTGCTGCCAGCCTTGGAGACCTGATTACCCTGGCCTTGCTGGCTGGCATAAGCACAGGACTCTACCAGGAACTGGGTGAGTGAAGCCTTCTGGGGCACTGGGACAATCTGCTGGTGATGCAGTTTTAGTTTTAGTAATGCAAACAATGGCAAGTGTGTGTTATATAAAGAAAAGTTAGGAATATGCTTGTGCTCTGTGATGCATAACTGAGTTGCTGCAATAAAAATAAAAATAAAAATGTATAGTGCCAATCATAGCAAGACAAGCAATTGTCCCCATGCATGAATATGGCTGTACTTTTAATCATGTTGGGTGACATGAAATCTTTTATTAAAACCACATTTATTACACCTAACAGTAGAGCTTGTTCTAGAAATGTGACAGAACTGGTTAAGCATGTGCTACAGACAGATACAATGTACAAAAACTCAAGTGGTACGATATGTATTTAAGAGCATCCTCATACCAAAGCATTAGGTTTCAGACTGAAAAATTTCTCAGGGGGAAAACATGAGTAAAAACGTCTCAGCTCTTGTTAATCAGGTTGTTGTAATGGCCTCAAGCGAAATGGTTTTAGAGAGCAAGGCAAAGGGCTAAGCTCTGCTTTCAGAATGTAAAGTCTGTGTGACATTTACAAAGAGGAAAATTGTGAAACTACATTCTTTTAAGATCAAGCCGATTAGTGGGGAGCCTTCTCGAAAAAGTAATCACAAACTGGTTCGGCAAGAGGCACCAACTGTTAAGCAAGATCCCTGATTGTCCCGTAATTGTCTGATTTGGGATTGTAACCAACATGTTGTTAGTTTAATCGCGCAACCCAGGTGCTGCTTTGCGTACACAGTGACCATATAAAGCTGGAGGATAAGTGCTTGGAATTTAACCACACATGAAAGCTGAAAACAAGTTGTTTTGTGTTTTTGCACAGATAATAACGATTATGCCAATCCGCTAGTGTGCGTCTTTTTCATTGCCCTGACACCTGTCTGGATCCTGATTGCCAGGCGAATCCCATCCACACGAGAAGTGCTCTACTCCGGGTGGGAGCCTGTTATCATCGCAATGGCAATCAGCAGGTACAGTAAGAAGGCATCTTCTTCATGCTTCAGCTGTTGCTATTGTCTGATATAGTTTTTATGTATATGTATGTCACATGTATTGACCAGAGGAGGATGGGTCTCCCCTTGTGAGTCTGGTTTGTCCCAAGGTTTCTTCCTCCAGTCTGAGGGAGGTGTTCTTGCCACTGTTTCCTCTGTCTTGCTCACTGGGGGATACATGTTGTATTTGTCTGTTTTCAAAACTCTGTAAAGCTGCTTTGAGACAACATCGCTGTAAAAGGCGCTATATAAATAAACTTGACTTGACCTGACTTGTATTGTTACTTCCTCCAGTGTTGGCGGACTCATCCTGGATAAGACTGTGACCAATCCCAACTTTGCTGGAATGGCAGTTTTCACGCCAGTCATTAATGGTGAGTCCAAATGAGTATAAGCCAATTTAGACTTTATACCTTCACGCCTGCTTTCTGTAAAAGATTTGTCAGACCATACAACTTTTTCTTTTGCTTTGCTGCAGGAGTGGCTGGCAACCTGGTGGCCGTGCAAGCCAGTCGGATCTCCACCTACCTTCACATGAACGGCCTGCCCATCCCTGAGCCAAACCCTTCCCCACAAAAATGCCCCACACCGTGCAGCACATTCTTTGGCTCAGGTAAGCAAATCTGTTTTCATAAGGCAAGAGCAAAGAACACCTAACATGTATTTACCTCTAAAATATGCATTGCTTTCATTGTTGAGAGCTCTGTAGCTGAAGTATGTCATGCATGTTGTGCGTTCTCCCTCTTAACCCTACAGGAGTGAATTCTCGTTCAGCCCAAGTGCTCTTCCTGCTGGTGGCTCCTGGCCACCTGGTCTTCCTGTACACCATTAACTCTATGAGGGGTGGACACACCACTCTCACCTACATTTTCATTGCTTTCTATCTGGCTGCTGCATTACTCCAGGTACAGTGAATCTAAGCTTAAGATTATAGCAATCCAGCAATTTTAGGAATACAGTGCATTATCAGTATGAAGCACAGTCACATGCTAAAAGTCAGCAGATGAATCTCTTCTCTAGGCTGAAGTGGTTGACTAAAATTCAAGGAATAGTGAGATCAGTGCGTTTCTGTGATAAGCTGTAACATTAAAACCACCTCCTTGTATCTACACTTATTGTCCATTGTTTCAACTTAATTTACCATACTGGTGCACTTTGTAGTTCTACACTTACAGACTGTAGTCTATTTGTTGCTCTGTATATTTGTTACCCCACTTTCACCCTGTTCTTCAATGATCAGAATCAGAACAGAAGGACCACCACAGTGTCCACTCACTGTCCACTCTAATAGACATGCGTAAATGCAGAGCTCATCTGCTGCTATACACAGTTTGTACTGGTCGTTCTCTAGTCCTTTATCAGTGGACACAGGATGATGTCCACAGTGCTGGTTTGTGGACAGTTCTCAATTCAGCAGTGACACTAAGGTGTTTAAAAAAAATTATCCACTCACACCAGCACAACACACACTAATGCACCAACACCATGTCAAGGTCACTGCAGTGCAGAGAATGATCCGCCATCTGCTCTGTGGTGGTCCTGACCATTAAAGAACAGGGTGAAAGGGGATAAACAATCAGATGGAGAACATCCTGCAATTGTTGAGCAACACAGTGTTCCTAAATGCTAAGTGGAGCTGATAGAATGTACTCATCATATTTGTGTATGTGATTATAGTAATTTCCTGCCATTAGATTCACTAGCAAATTACAGCACTTTATTCAAATCAGATCATGTCCTGCATGATTTTTCTAAATGTCATCAGTTCTTTTGCCCCTATGGTGGAAATATTGTCGCCTGACTGTCGTGTTTCTAAGAATGAGGTGAAAGAATGTTTACCAGAATACCTTTGTTGTTTCTCTAGCTCTGATATGCGTCAATCTCAATCTGCTTTTTTTCATACAAATGAAATTAAAATCAGCTTTGTTGCCCTCCTCAGGTGATGATCCTGCTGTACCTGTCCGACTGGATGGTGCAGTGGATGTGGAAGCGAGGGATGGACCCTGACAACTTCTCCATTCCCTACCTGACCGCCCTGGGTGACCTGCTGGGGACCGGCTTCCTGGCTCTGTGCTTCCACATCCTGTGGCTGATCGGAGACCGAGACACGGACGTGGGCGACTGAACCTTTACCCAATCAGCTGCGGACCTCGTGCCTCCTGTCTCCAACCAAGACGAGTCTTTATTTATAATACCATGTAATGATACCTACATTATTAAGGCTACAGTAGCCACTATGATTATAATGATGACTTATAATACTATTGCTATAGTATTGGTATGTAATAATTATTACATTATTGCTTATCATGTGGGAGAACAGGAATCCTCATTATTTTTCAATGGGGATGTTCAGCCCCCTTTTATGGTCAGTCATGTTGGCAGCAATGAAAAAAAGAAGAAAAAAAAGGTTGACTTGAAATTTTCACGAGAAGTAAAAAAAAACAGGCACAGAACGCTCAATCACCAAGTGCTCTAGTGATATAAAGGAAAAATGTAAAAATGTGAAGTTAGAACGTAGCTCAGCTCTTCTCAACAGGAAGCGATTAATGGAAATTTACGGACCACAGCAAAGTGACCTGAATGCATTTCGAGAACCTAGAGTTCCTCATTCATCAGTTTAAAAAGTAGAGAAACTGGAGTGTTTTCAAAATCTCTTGGCAAAGCGGTGCAGATTAGTGACGAGCAAACCAAAACAAGGCAAAGAAAACATCTGTACTTTCTACTCCTTACATTTACACTCCATTATCAGTACTTTCTACGGCTTTAATTTACACTCCATTATCAGTACTTTCTACTCCTTACATTTGCACTCTATTATCAGTACTTTCTACTCCCCCCCCCACCCCCCAGCTGTGTCCAACTGTGTTTACACCAGTTTCACCTAATCTGAGGTTAGTCGAGGTCAGAAAGATTGTAATGTGCCCGTCAGGCCATTGCGGCAATCTCTGCTACCTTGCAAGCTGTAGATCTCTTCCATGGATTGCGTAGTTGGGTCAAAATAACGGGACACATGCATCCTTTGTACTGTACGAGTAGCGAAAAAACAAGTGCACTAATTTTGTAGAGCGGAGGTAGGCAGAGTGAGCAGAGGAACAGGTCGAGTATGGTTTCACACCCAGGCCACTATTTGATCGAGTGTGTTACTGCGGGGGGGGTTTCTGAGCATGTAAATCCGAACACTTTGCTTTATGGCACACTCGCTATGACACTTTAGTAACAAGAATGAAATTCTAATAGTTGTGCTAAGAAGCATAATGTCAAAAGGGCTATTTTTATAACGCTGCGCCATGGCATGAAATGTGCACTTTGCAAAAGAAACGGCTTTCTCAGAGCTGCTCTAACGGTCAGGCCCCAAATCTGATTTGGTGTCATGAATGACTGGAATTGCCACTTGTTCTTCAGTGCTGTTCAAGAGATGATTGAAGTTTTACAAGTAAAAAAAAAACCAAACAAACTTGAAATTGCTAAACAGAATGGCTTGCATAAAAAGAAAAGAACAGGAAAAAAACACTCATAAAAGAAAAACGAAATGTGTAATTCTTACCTCAGTACTAGGCTTTAGGAAAGTAAACCCTTTAACTCCTTTAATCACTGCTATGTACATGTAAATGCACAGTCTGAGTCGAATAGGACTCCCACAAGGCTGTGTGTCCTTGGTGTTCCGCCTTAGGCTGCTGCAGCAGAAGGTCCGTCTTTCTTTTATGTTCTAAAATGGGGCCAGCAAAATGGATTGTGCAGGGCACATAACATTTAAAAAAACTACTTAAAATTCCCTTTTTTTCTATCACTTTGTTCTCTTTTCCCCCTATTAGCCAAGCTTGGGATACTGATGTTTGATATTTTTCTTTGTTTTGCCTTGACTCGCCCCCCCTCTTGCTACCACAACGTCGGAACAGTCCACGGTGCAAAGCGTACTGGAATACCATATGCCACAAGAGGTCACTCTTCTGAAAAGAGTTCCGCCGCCATCATCCCGCTACAGCCCTCCGATTGTGAATAATTCTTCAGGGGGATGGGATACTCTGTTTATTTATTTCTAGAGATGCATACAAAGCAAATTGTATATAATATATTTATTCTATAAATATGCTGAAGTTGTTTATTTTTCATTTTATTCAATGTCTCCATTTCACATTGCTTTTCTTTGCATTGGGCCAATAGAGGTATTTACTGTAATTTTTGTTTTAATGATTATTAATAACAAACATATCAGATGGTGGTGCCTAATACCCTACAACAACCTCACACTGAAGCTGGTGCAACAGTACACTGAACGTAGTACTCCTTAACAACAGCACGGCTCAACACCAAGTAACGTTTTGTTTGCTATTTCCTTTTTCTTTTCTTTTTTTATTCAGCAAGTTGTTATTTTAAATATATTGATTCGATTTACACATCAGATAAGAAGAAAAGCAAAAAGAAACGACACTCATAGTAGTCATACCAAAACAAGCCCCCTTATATGCGCACACATCGCTTCGCTCATAGCAATAGCTTGGCCAAGATTTTTAATGTACACGATGGCTTTCTCCAGATGCAGTTCATCAGCCAAGACGTGTTTGGTGTGTCCGATGGTCAGTTTGGTTTGCACTAGAGCCTCAAAGCTTGCGCCGCTTGCAATTTATAAAAGCGTTAACTCCACCAATTAGCATGACTTAAGCTCTGCCCCTCAAACCATGTTGAGTTGAGGGGGTATAACCCACATTTTCCATGATATTATTAATATTTCAGCTTTCCTGAAGTTTTAAGACATGTTAAATACATATATGGATTCTGCATGCACCCTCTTAGCCCTGCCCAAGTTGAAAGAAGGTTTTTGTTTTGTTTTGTTTATTAGTGAGATGCAGTTCACGGCAGCCAATCAGCACAGGAAGCACGTTTTAAAGGGGCACTTACAAAACAGTCCATAATCATATAATATATATATATAATATTACAAGGCAGTTACCATCTTTCTTTGTTTTGGCAGTGTTGTTTGCAGTTCAGAGACACCAGGCCCACCTAACGAGGGCTAAAGTCTCTAGGCTACTCCAACACTGTCTACCTTGCGTCTGGGAACGCAAATAAACCTCTGCTCCAACCATGTCGTGACTGATCGACCACACGGGGAGAACTCTGTAAAGTTGGGGTGATATTACATGCTTCTTCTTGGCGACTGGATCTTCTTTGAAATGTAATAAGAAATAAAGTAGGGCTCAAAAAAAAGACCAGAAATCTCTTAGTGTGGTTAAAAAGGGCTGCTGTTCTGATGTACACCTCTCACTGAGGCCTGACTGACACGTAGAAATGAGCTGCTCAAGAGGGGACTCAACAGAGGTACTTGTAAAATTGCTGGAAATAAAGGAATATATTTCGTATCACTTCTCTGTGGCTGCTTTTCCTTTTCCTGCCCAAAGTTTACCCTCCAGGGGAGCCTCGCTAGAAGCTAACTCGAGGTTAAGTGAAAACACTCGATTTTCTAAGCTTGTTCTTAAGCCGCACAACGGAAAGGAGCCGATTGACGTCATCCCACCCCCAAAGTCCTTGGGTTGTGTTACGATGGTTATGTTAGGAATTGATCTAAAAGGCACAGCTCCATGGAGGTATTACAGTAGCCAGGGCAGACATGAGGCCTTAATCCAGTTCATGACTTAGTCACCAAAGATGTATCCAGCACTAATCTGAGAAGTGATGATGGCTGTAACAAACAACAACAGATAAGCATTGTACCTGGTACCAGGAGAACAAGGCCGGATGGTTTTAAAGACAAGAATGTAGTTAAACATAAAATACACAGCCTGTCAGGGTGTGACCAAAAGCAAAGCCAGGAGGACAGTGAGGAGTCAATTTAAAAATGTATTACAAAAAAGTTTTGGCCAGGCAAAACACAACCACCCACTGACCCACGCTGCAGACATGGCTCCTAGGGAACAAAGAAGGCGGTAAAACACATTCAGTGAGCTTAATAAAATGGTCTAAACCTATGGTCTGACTCTTCTTGCTAGTGTGCACTCCTAGCATAGAAAAGTGTACATTTTAAAAGATGTTAAATTACTGACCATTAGCACAAGATGAGCAATGTTAGAATACCAAAGATCTATGTATAGTGTAAATAAGTAAATTTTTATCCTTATGTTGAGCACAATAAAACTACATCAAACGATGACATCCCCAGCACACTTCAAAACCCATGTTGTTGTTGTTACGTGTGGGGACCTTAGTGGGCCATCACATTTCCCCCCCACCTCTAAACGCTGGCAAGGTAACCTTGGACTGGATGGCTTGGAGTTTTTGGACTTGAGGCTTGATTAGACCATTTCCCAGTACATAGCCTAAATACTCAGTTTCAGGCTTTGCAAGGGAACACTTTGTAGGATTTATGGTTAAGCCAGCATCTTTAATATGTTGGATCACTGCTTGTAGATGTTGAAGATGTGCATGCTAGGAATCACTGAAGATCAATATATCATCAAAGTAAACAGCTGCAAAGTTACCTAACCCTTGCAGAACAGTGTCCATCGGTCTTTGAAATGTGGGAGGTGATCCATGTAATCCAAATGGTAGAACCCGGAATTGCATTAGACTGGTAGGAGTACGAAAAGCAGTTAATTCCCGAGATTTAGCTGCAAGGGGAACCTGCCAATAGCCCTTACACAAATCAGGAGTACTGATAAATTTAGCTTTTCCCAATCTCTCAAGCAACTCTTCAATCTGAGGCACTGGATATGAATCAAACTTGGAAACAGAATTGAGATAGCGAAAGTCAATGCAAAAACGCAAACTGCCATCTTTCTTTGGCACAAGAACTACAGGTTACACCACTCACTTCTGGATGGTTCCACAATGTCCTGATAATGTACAGATAATAGAGTGTAAATGTAAGGAGTGGAAAGTACTGATAATGGAGTGTAAATGTAAGGAGTAGAAAGTACAGATAATGGAGTGTAAATGTAAGGAGTAGAAAGTACAGATAATGGAGTATAATCCTTGTAAATGTAAGGAGTAGAAAGTAAAGATAATGGAGTGTAAATGTAAGGAGTAGAAAGTACAGATAATGGAGTGTAAATGTAAGGCGTAGAAAGTACAGATAATAGAGTGTAAATGTAAGGAGTAGAAAGTACTGTTAATTGAGTGTAAATGTAAGGAGTAGAAAGTACTGATAATAGAGTGCAAATGTAAGGAGTAGAAAGTACTGATAATGGAGTGTAAATTAAAGCCGTAGAAAGTACAGATAATGGAGTGTAAATGTAAGGAGTAGAAAGTACAGATAATGGAGTGTAAATGTAAGGAGTAGAAAGTACAGATAATGGAGTGTAAATGAAAGGAGTAGAAAGTACAGATAATGAAATGTAAATGTAAGGAGTAGAAAGTACAGATAATGGAGTGTAATCCTTGTAAATGTAAGGAGTAGAAAGTACAGATAATCATGTGTAAATGTAAGGAGTAGAAAGTACAGATAATGGAGTGTAAATTAAAGCCGTAGAAAGTACAGATAATGGAGTGTAAATGTAAGGAGTAGAAAGTACAGATAATGGAGTGTAAATGTAAAGAGTAGAAAGTCCAGATAATGGAGTGCAAATGTAAGGAGTAGAAAGTACTGATAATGGAGTGTAAATGTAAGGAGTAGAAAGTAAAGATAATGGAGTGTAAATGTAAGGAGTAGAAAGTACTGATAATAGAGTTTAAATGTAAGGAGTAGAAAGTACTGATAATGGAGTGTAAATGTAAGGAGTAGGAAGTACTGACAATGGAGTGTAAATGTAAGGAGTAGAAAGTACAGATAATGGAGTGTAAATGTAAGGAGTAGAAAGTACACATAATAGAGTGTAAATGTTAGGAGTAGAAAGTACTCTTGATAGAGTGTAAATGTAAGCAGTAGAAAGTACTGATAATTGAGTGTAAATGTAAGGAGTAGAAAAGTACTGATAATGGAGTGTAAATGTAAGGAGTAGAAAGTACAGATAATGGAATGTAAATGTAAGGAGTAGAAAGTACTGATAATGGAGTGTAAATGTAAGGAGAAGAAAGTACTGATAATGGAGTGTAAATGTAAGAAGTAGAAAGTACTGATAATGGAGTGTAAATGTAAGGAATAGAAAGTACTGATAATGGAGTGTAAATGTAAGGAGTAGAAAGTACTAATAATGAAATGTAAATGTAAGGAGTAGAAAGTACAGATAATGGAGTGTAATCCTTGTAAATGTAAGGAGTAGAAAGTACAGATAATCATGTGTAAATGTAAGGAGTAGAAAGTACAGATAATGGAGTGTAAATGTAAGGAGTAGAAAGTACTGATAATGGAGTGTAAATGTAAGAAGTAGAAAGTACTGATAATGGAGTGTAAATTAAAGCCGTAGGTAGTACAGATAATGGAGTGTAAATGTAAGGAGTAGGAAGTACAGATAATGGAGTGTAAATGTAAGGAGTAGAAAGTACAGATAATGGAGTGTAAATGTAAGGAGTAGAAAGTACTGATAATAGAGTTTAAATGTAAGGAGTAGAAAGTACTGATAATGGAGTGTAAATGTAAGGAGTAGGAAGTACTGACAATGGAGTGTTAATGTAAGGAGTAGAAAATACAGATAATGGAGTGCAAATGTAAGGAGCAGAAAGTACAGATAATGGAGTGTAAATGTAAGGAGTAGAAAGTACTAATAATGGAGTGTAAATGTAAGTAGTAGAAAGTACAGATAATGGAATGTAAATGTAAGGAGTAGAAAGTACAGATAATGGAGTGTAAATGTAAGGAGTAGAAAGTACTGATAATGGAGTGCAAATGTAAGGATTAGAAAGTACAGGTAATGGAGTGTAAATGTAAGAAGTACAAAGTACTGATAATAGAGTGTAAATGTAAGGAGTAGAAAGTAATGATAATGGAGTGTAAATGTAAGCAGTAGAAAGTAAAGATAATGGAGTGTAAATGTAAGGAGTAGAAAGTACTGATAATGGAGTGTAAATGTAAGGCGTAGAAAGTACAGATAATAGAGTGTAAATGTTAGGAGTAGAAAGTACTGTTAATTGTGTGTAAATGTAAGGTGTAGAAAGTACTGATAATAGAGTGCAAATGTAAGGAGTAGAAAGTACTGATAATGGAGTGTAAATTAAAGCCGTAGAAAGTACTGATAATCGAGTGTAAATGTAAGGAGTATAAAATACTGATAATAGAGTGTAAATGTAAGGAGTAGAAAGTACAGACAATGGAGTGTAAATGTAAGGAGTAGAAAGTACTGATAATGGAGTGTAAATGTAAGGAGTAGAAAGTACAGATAATGGAGTGTAAATTAAAGCCGTAGGTAGTACAGATAATGGAGTGTAAATGTAAGGAGTAGAAAGTACAGATAATGGAGTGTAAATGTAAGGAGTAGAAAGTACAGATAATGGAGTGTAAATGTAAGGAGTAGAAAGTACAGATAATGAAATGTGAATGTAAGGAGTAGAAAGTACAGATAATGGAGTGTAAATGTAAGGAGTAGAAAGTACAGATAATCATGTGTAAATGTAAGGAGTAGAAAGTACTGATAATGGAGTGCAAATGTAAGGATTAGAAAGTACTGATAATAGAGTGTAAATGTAAGGAGTAGAAAGTAATGATAATGGAGTGTAAATGTAAGAAGTAGAAAGTAAAGATAATGGAGTGTAAATGTAAGGAGTAGAAAGTCCAGATAATGGAGTGCAAATGTAAGGAGTAGAAAGTACTGATAATGGAGTGTAAATGTAAGGAGTAGAAAGTACAGATAATGGAGTGTAAATGTAAGGAGTAGAAAGTACAGATAATAGAGTGTAAATGTAAAGAGTAGAAAGTACTGTTAATTGAGTGTAAATGTAAGGAGTAGAAAGTACACATAATGGAGTGTAAATGTAAGGAGTAGAAAGTACAGATAATAGAGTGTAAATGTAAGGAGTAGAAAGTACTCTTGATGGAGTGTAAATGTAAGCAGTAGAAAGTACTGATAATTGAGTGTAAATGTAAGGAGTATAAAGTACTGATAATGGAGTGTAAATGTAAGGAGTATAAAGTACAGATAATGGAATGTAAATGTAAGGAGTAGAAAGTACAGTTAATAGAGTGTAAATGTAAGGAGTAGAAAGTACTGATAATGGAGTGTAAATGTAAGGAGTAGGAAGTACTGACAATGGAGTGTAAATGTAAGGAGTAGAAAGTACAGATAATGGAGTGTAAATTAAAGCCGTAGAAAGTACAGATAATGGAGTGTAAATGTAAGGAGTAGAAAGTACAGATAATGGAGTGTAAATGTAAAGAGTAGAAAGTCCAGATAATGGAGTGCAAATGTAAGGAGTAGAAAGTACTGATAATGGAGTGTAAATGTAAGGAGTAGAAAGTAAAGATAATGGAGTGTAAATGTAAGGAGTAGAAAGTACTGATAATAGAGTTTAAATGTAAGGAGTAGAAAGTACTGATAATGGAGTGTAAATGTAAGGAGTAGGAAGTACTGACAATGGAGTGTAAATGTAAGGAGTAGAAAGTACAGATAATGGAGTGTAAATGTAAGGAGTAGAAAGTACACATAATAGAGTGTAAATGTTAGGAGTAGAAAGTACTCTTGATAGAGTGTAAATGTAAGCAGTAGAAAGTACTGATAATTGAGTGTAAATGTAAGGAGTAGAAAGTACTGATAATGGAGTGTAAATGTAAGGAGTAGAAAGTACAGATAATGGAATGTAAATGTAAGGAGTAGAAAGTACTGATAATGGAGTGTAAATGTAAGGAGAAGAAAGTACTGATAATGGAGTGTAAATGTAAGGAGTAGAAAGTACTGATAATGGAGTGTAAATGAAAGGAGTAGAAAGTACTGATAATGGAGTGTAAATGAAAGGAGTAGAAAGTACAGATAATGAAATGTAAATGTAAGGAGTACAAAGTACAGATAATGGAGTGTAATACTTGTAAATGTAAGAAGTAGAAAGTACAGATAATCATGTGTAAATGTAAGGAGTAGAAAGTACAGGTAATGGAGTGTAAATGTAAGAAGTAGAAAGTACTGATAATGGAGTGTAATTGTACGAAGTCGAAAATACTGATAATGGAGTGTAAATTAAAGCCGTAGGTAGTACAGATAATGGCGTGTAAATGTAAGGAGTAGGAAGTACAGATAATGGAGTGTAAATGTAAGGAGTATAAAGTACAGATAATGGAGTGTAAATGTAAGGAGTAGAAAGTACTGATAATAGAGTTTAAATGTAAGGAGTAGAAAGTACTGATAATGGAGTGTAAATGTAAGGAGTAGGAAGTACTGATAATGGAGTGTAAATGTAAGGAGTAGAAAGTACAGATAATGGAGTGCAAATGTAAGGAGCAGAAAGTACAGATAATGGAGTGTAAATGTAAGGAGTAGAAAGTACTAATAATGGAGTGTAAATGTAAGTAGTAGAAAGTACAGATAATGGAGTGTAAATGTAAGGAGTAGAAAGTACAGATAATGGAGTGTAAATGTAAGGAGTAGAAAGTACTGATAATGGAGTGCAAATGTAAGGATTAGAAAGTACAGGTAATGGAGTGTAAATGTAAGAAGTACAAAGTACTGATAATAGAGTGTAAATGTAAGGAGTAGAAAGTAATGATAATGGAGTGTAAATGTAAGCAGTAGAAAGTAAAGATAATGGAGTGTAAATGTAAGGCGTAGAAAGTACAGATAATAGAGTGTAAATGTTAGGAGTAGAAAGTACTGTTAATTGAGTGTAAATGTAAGGTGTAGAAAGTACTGATAATAGAGTGCAAATGTAAGGAGTAGAAAGTACTGATAATGGAGTGTAAATTAAAGCCGTAGAAAGTACTGATAATCGAGTGTAAATGTAAGGAGTATAAAATACTGATAATAGAGTGTAAATGTAAGGAGTAGAAAGTACAGATAATGGAGTGTAAATGTAAGGAGTAGAAAGTACTGATAATGGAGTGTAAATGTAAGGAGTAGAAAGTACAGATAATGGAGTGTAAATTAAAGCCGTAGGTAGTACAGATAATGGAGTGTAAATGTAAGGAGTAGAAAGTACAGATAATGGAGTGTAAATGTAAGGAGTAGAAAGTACAGATAATGGAGTGTAAATGTAAGGAGTAGAAAGTACAGATAATGAAATGTAAATGTAAGGAGTAGAAAGTACAGATAATGGAGTGTAAATGTAAGGAGTAGAAAGTACAGATAATCATGTGTAAATGTAAGGAGTAGAAAGTACTGATAATGGAGTGCAAATGTAAGGATTAGAAAGTACTGATAATAGAGTGTAAATGCAAGGAGTAGAAAGTAATGATAATGGAGTGTAAATGTAAGAAGTAGAAAGTAAAGATAATGGAGTGTAAATGTAAGGAGTAGAAAGTCCAGATAATGTAGTGCAAATATAAGGAGTAGAAAGTACTGATAATGGAGTGTAAATGTAAGGAGTAGAAAGTACAGATAATGGAGTGTAAATGTAAGGAGTAGAAAGTACAGATAATAGAGTGTAAATGTAAAGAGTAGAAAGTACTGTTAATTGAGTGTAAATGTAAGGAGTAGAAAGTACAGATAATGGAGTGTAAATGTAAGGAGTAGAAAGTACAGATAATAGAGTGTAAATGTAAGGAGTAGAAAGTACTCTTGATGGAGTGTAAATGTAAGGAGTATAAAGTACTGATAATTGAGTGTAAATGTAAGGAGTATAAAGTACTGATAATGGAGTGTAAATGTAAGGAGTATAAAGTACAGATAATGGAATGTAAATGTAAGGAGTAGAAAGTACAGTTAATAGAGTGTAAATGTAAGGAGTAGAAAGTACTGATAATAGAGTTTAAATGTAAGGAGTAGAAAGTACTGATAATGGAGTGTAAATGTAAGGAGTAGGAAGTACTGACAATGGAGTGTAAATGTAAGGAGTAGAAAGTACAGATAATGGAGTGTAAATGTAAGGAGTAGAAAGTACAGATAATAGAGTGTAAATGTAAGGAGTAGAAAGTACTCTTCATAGAGTGTAAATGTAAGCAGTAGAAAGTACTGATAATTGAGTGTAAATGTAATGAGTAGAAAGTACTGATAATGGAGTGTAAATGTAAGGAGTAGAAAGTACAGATAATGGAGTGTAAATGTAAGGAGTATAAAGCACAGAGGAGAAGAAGAAGAAAGTACTGATAATGGAGTGTAAAAGTAAGGAGTAGAAAGTACTGATAATGGAGTGTAAATGTAAGGAGTAGAAAGTACAGATAATGGAGTGTAAATGAAAGGAGTAGAAAGTACAGATAATGAAATGTAAATGTAAAGAGTAGAAAATACAGATAATGAAATGTAAATGTAAGAAGTAGAAAGTACTGATAAAGGAGTGTAATTGTACGAAGTCGAAAATACTGATAATGGAGTGTAAATTAAAGCCGTAGCTAGTACAGATAATGGAGTGTAAATGTAAGGAGTAGGAAGTACAGATAATGGAGTGTAAATGTAAGCAGTATAAAGTACAGATAATGGAGTGTAAATGTAAGGAGTAGAAAGTGCTGATAATAGAGTTTAAATGTAAGGAGTAGAAAGTACTGATAATGGAGTGTAAATGTAAGGAGTAGGAAGTACTGACAATGGAGTGTAAATGTAAGGAGTAGAAAGTACAGATAATGGAGTGCAAATGTAAGGAGCAGAAAGTACAGATAATGGAGTGTAAATGTAAGGAGTAGAAAGGACTAATAATGGAGTGTAAATGTAAGGAGTAGAAAGTACAGATAATGGAGTGTAAATGTAAGGAGTAGAAAGTACAGATAATGGAGTGTAAATGTAAGGTGTAGAAAGTACTGATAATGGAGTGTAAATGTAAGGAGTAGAAAGTCCAGATAATGGAGTGTAAATGTAAGGAGTAAAAAGAACTGATAATGGAGTGTAAATGTAAGGAGTAGAAAGTAAAGATAATGGAGTGTAAATGTAAGGAGTAGAAAGTACAGATAATGGAGTGTAAATGTAAGGAGTAGAAAGTACATATAATGGAGTGTAATTGTAAGGAGTAGAAAGTACTGATAATTGAGTGTAAATGTAAGGAGTAGAAAGTACAGTTAATGGAGTGTAAATGTAAGGAGTAGAAAGTACTGTTAATAGAGTGTAAATGTAAGGAGTAGAAAGTACAGATAATGGAGTGTAAATGTAAGGAGTAGAAAGTACAGATAATAGAGTGTAAATGTAAGGAGTAGAAAGTACTCTTGATGGAGTGTAAATGTAAGCAGTAGAAAGTACTGATAATTGAGTGTAAATGTAAGGAGTAGAAAGTACTGATAATGGAGTGTAAATGTAAGGAGTAGAAAGTACAGATAATGGAATGTAAATGTAAGGAGTAGAAAGTACTGTTAATGGAGTGTAAATGTAAGGAGTAAAAAGTACAGATAATGGAGTGTAATACTTGTAAATGTAAGGAGTAGAAAGTACAGATAATCATGTGTAAATGTAATGAGTAGAAAGTACTGGTAATGGAGTGCAAATGTAAGGATTAGAAAGTACTGATAATAGAGTGTAAATGTAAGGAGTAGAAAGTAATGATAATGGAGTGTAAATGTAAGGAGTAGAAAGTAAAGGTAATGGAGTGTAAATGTAAGGAGTAGAAAGTCCAGATAATGGAGTGTAAATGTAAGGAGTAGAAAGTACTGATAATGGAGTGTAAATGTAAGGAGTAGAAAGTAAAGGTAATGGAGTGTAAATGTAAGGAGTAGAAAGTACAGATAATGGAGTGTAAATGTAAGGAGTAGAAAGTTCAGATAATAGAGTGTAAATGTAAGGAGTAGAAAGTACTGTTAATAGAGTGTAAATGTAAGGAGTAGAAAGTACAGATAATGGAGTGTAAATGTAAGGAGTAGAAAGTACAGATAATAGAGTGTAAATGTAAGGAGTAGAAAGTACTCTTGATGGAGTGTAAATGTAAGCAGTAGAAAGTACTGATAATTGAGTGTAAATGTAAGGAGTAGAAAGTACTGATAATGGAGTGTAAATGTAAGGAGTAGAAAGTACAGATAATGGAATGTAAATGTAAGGAGTAGAAAGTACTGTTAATGGAGTGTAAATGTAAGGAGTAAAAAGTACAGATAATGGAGTGTAATACTTGTAAATGTAAGGATTAGAAAGTACAGATAATCATGTGTAAATGTAAGGAATAGAAAGTAGTGATAATGGAGTGCAAATGTAAGGAGTAGAAAGTACTGATAATGGAGTGTAAATGTAAGGAGTAGAAAGTCCAGATAATGGAGTGCAAATGTAAGGAGTAGAAAGTACTGATAATGGAGTGTAAATGTAAGGAGTAGAAAGTAAAGATAATGGAGTGTAAATGTAAGGAGTAGAAAGTACAGATAATGGAGAGTAAATGTAAGGAGTAGAAAGTACTGATAATAGAGTTTAAATGTAAGGAGTAGAAAGTACTGATAATGGAGTGTAAATGTAAGGAGTAGGAAGTACAGACAATGGAGTGTAAATGTAAGGAGTAGAAAGTAAAGATAATAGAGTGTAAATGTAAGGAGTAGAAAGTACAGATAATGGAGTGTAAATGTAAGGAGTAGAAAGTCCAGATAATGGAGTGCAAATGTAAGGAGTAGAAAGTACTGATAATGGAGTGTAAATGTAAGGAGTAGAAAGTACTGATAATGGAGTGTAAATGTAAGAAGTAGAAAGTAAAGATAATGGAGTGTAAATGTAAGGAGTAGAAAGTCCATATAATGGAGTGCAAATGTAAGGAGAAGAAAGTACAGATAATGGAGTGTAAATGTAAGGAGTAGAAAGTACAGATAATAGAGTGTAAATGTAAGGAGTAGAAAGTACTGTTAATTGAGTGTAAATGTAAGGAGTAGAAATTCCAGATAATGGAGTGCAAATGTAAGGAGTAGAATGTGCTGATAATGGAGTGTAAATGTAAGGAGTAGAAAGTAAAGATAATGGAGTGTAAATGTAAGGAGTAGAAAGTACAGATAATGGAGTGTAAATGTAAGGAGTAGAAAGTACTGATAATAGAGTTTAAATGTAAGGAGTAGAAAGTACTGATAATGGAGTGTAAATGTAAGGAGTAGGAAGTACTGACAATGGAGTGTAAATGTAAGGAGTAGAAAGTACAGATAATGCAGTGTAAATGTAAGGAGTAGAAAGTACAGATAATAGAGTGTAAATGTAAGGAGTAGAAAGTACTCTTGATAGAGTGTAAATGTAAGCAGTAGAAAGTACTGATAATTGAGTGTAAATGTAAGGAGTAGAAAGTACTGATAATGGAGTGTAAATGTAAGGAGTAAAAAGTACAGATAATGGAATGTAAATGTAAGGAGTAGAAAGTACTGATAATGGAGTGTAAATGTAAGGAGAAGAAATTACTGATAATGGAGTGTAAATGTAAGGAGTAGAAAGTACTGATAATGGAGTGTAAATGTAAGGAGTAGAAAGTACAGATAATGGAGTGTAAATGAAAGGAGTAGAAAGTACAGATAATGAAATGTAAATGTAAAGAGTAGAAAGTACAGATAATGGAGTGTAATACTTGTAAATGTAAGAAGTAGGAAGTACAGATAATCATGTGTAAATGTAAGGAGTAGAAAGTAGTGATAATGGAGTGCAAATGTAAGGAGGAGAAAGTACAGGTAATGGAGTGTAAATGTAAGAAGTAGAAAGTACTGATAATGGAGTGTAATTGTACAAAGTCGAAAATACTGATAATGGAGTGTAAATTAAAGCCGTAGGTAGTACAGATAATGGAGTGTAAATGTAAGGAGTAGGAAGTACAGATAATGGAGTGTAAATGTAAGGAGTAGAAAGTACAGATAATGGAGTGTAAATGTAAGGAGTAGAAAGTACTGATAATGGAGTGTAAATGTAAGGAGTAGGAAGTACTGACAATGGAGTGTAAATGTAAGGAGTAGAAAGTACAGATAATGGAGTGCAAATGTAAGGAGCAGAAAGTACAGATAATGGAATGTAAATGTAAGGAGTAGAAAGTACAGATAATGGAGTGTAAATGTAAGGAGTAGAAAGTACATATAATGGAGTGTAATTGTAAGGAGTAGAAAGTACTGATAATTGAGTGTAAATGTAAGGAGTAGAAAGTACAGTTAATGGAGTGTAAATGTAAGGAGTAGAAAGTACTGTTAATAGAGTGTAAATGTAAGGAGTAGAAAGTACAGATAATGGAGTGTAAATGTAAGGAGTAGAAAGTACAGATAATAGAGTGTAAATGTAAGGAGTAGAAAGTACTCTTGATGGAGTGTAAATGTAAGCAGTAGAAAAGTACTGATAATTGAGTGTAAATGTAAGGAGTAGAAAGTACTGATAATGGAGTGTAAATGTAAGGAGTAGAAAGTACAGATAATGGAATGTAAATGTAAGGAGTAGAAAGTAATGTTAATGGAGTGTAAATGTAAGGAGTAAAAAGTACAGATAATGGAGTGTAATACTTGTAAATGTAAGGAGTAGAAAGTACAGATAATCATGTGTAAATGTAATGAGTAGAAAGTACTGGTAATGGAGTGCAAATGTAAGGATTAGAAAGTACTGATAATAGAGTGTAAATGTAAGGAGTAGAAAGTAATGATAATGGAGTGTAAATGTAAGGAGTAGAAAGTAAAGGTAATGGAGTGTAAATGTAAGGAGTAGAAAGTCCAGATAATGGAGTGTAAATGTAAGGAGTAGAAAGTACTGATAATGGAGTGTAAATGTAAGGAGTAGAAAGTAAAGGTAATGGAGTGTAAATGTAAGGAGTAGAAAGTACAGATAATGGAGTGTAAATGTAAGGAGTAGAAAGTTCAGATAATAGAGTGTAAATGTAAGGAGTAGAAAGTACTGTTAATAGAGTGTAAATGTAAGGAGTAGAAGTACAGATAATGGAGTGTAAATGTAAGGAGTAGAAGTACAGATAATAGAGTGTAAATGTAAGGAGTAGAAAGTACTCTTGATGGAGTGTAAATGTAAGCAGTAGAAAGTACTGATAATTGAGTGTAAATGTAAGGAGTAGAAAGTACTGATAATGGAGTGTAAATGTAAGGAGTAGAAAGTACAGATAATGGAATGTAAATGTAAGGAGTAGAAAGTACTGTTAATGGAGTGTAAATGTAAGGAGTAAAAAGTACAGATAATGGAGTGTAATACTTGTAAATGTAAGGATTAGAAAGTACAGATAATCATGTGTAAATGTAAGGAATAGAAAGTAGTGATAATGGAGTGCAAATGTAAGGAGTAGAAAGTACTGATAATGGAGTGTAAATGTAAGGAGTAGAAAGTCCAGATAATGGAAGTGCAAATGTAAGGAGTAGAAAGTACTGATAATGGAGTGTAAATGTAAGGAGTAGAAAGTAAAGATAATGGAGTGTAATGTAAGGAGTAGAAAGTACAGATAATGGAGAGTAAATGTAAGGAGTAGAAAGTACTGATAATAGAGTTTAAATGTAAGGAGTAGAAAGTACTGATAATGGAGTGTAAATGTAAGGAGTAGGAAGTACAGACAATGGAGTGTAAATGTAAGGAGTAGAAAGTAAAGATAATAGAGTGTAAATGTAAGGAGTAGAAAGTACAGATAATGGAGTGTAAATGTAAGGAGTAGAAAGTCCAGATAATGGAGTGCAAATGTAAGGAGTAGAAAGTACTGATAATGGAGTGTAAATGTAAGGAGTAGAAAGTACTGATAATGGAGTGTAAATGTAAGAAGTAGAAAGTAAAGATAATGGAGTGTAAATGTAAGGAGTAGAAAGTCCATATAATGGAGTGCAAATGTAAGGAGAAGAAAGTACAGATAATGGAGTGTAAATGTAAGGAGTAGAAAGTACAGATAATAGAGTGTAAATGTAAGGAGTAGAAAGTACTGTTAATTGAGTGTAAATGTAAGGAGTAGAAATTCCAGATAATGGAGTGCAAATGTAAGGAGTAGAATGTGCTGATAATGGAGTGTAAATGTAAGGAGTAGAAAGTAAAGATAATGGAGTGTAAATGTAAGGAGTAGAAAGTACAGATAATGGAGTGTAAATGTAAGGAGTAGAAAGTACTGATAATAGAGTTTAAATGTAAGGAGTAGAAAGTACTGATAATGGAGTGTAAATGTAAGGAGTAGGAAGTACTGACAATGGAGTGTAAATGTAAGGAGTAGAAAGTACAGATAATGCAGTGTAAATGTAAGGAGTAGAAAGTACAGATAATAGAGTGTAAATGTAAGGAGTAGAAAGTACTCTTGATAGAGTGTAAATGTAAGCAGTAGAAAGTACTGATAATTGAGTGTAAATGTAAGGAGTAGAAAGTACTGATAATGGAGTGTAAATGTAAGGAGTAAAAAGTACAGATAATGGAATGTAAATGTAAGGAGTAGAAAGTACTGATAATGGAGTGTAAATGTAAGGAGAAGAAATTACTGATAATGGAGTGTAAATGTAAGGAGTAGAAAGTACTGATAATGGAGTGTAAATGTAAGGAGTAGAAAGTACAGATAATGGAGTGTAAATGAAAGGAGTAGAAAGTACAGATAATGAAATGTAAATGTAAAGAGTAGAAAGTACAGATAATGGAGTGTAATACTTGTAAATGTAAGAAGTAGGAAGTACAGATAATCATGTGTAAATGTAAGGAGTAGAAAGTAGTGATAATGGAGTGCAAATGTAAGGAGGAGAAAGTACAGGTAATGGAGTGTAAATGTAAGAAGTAGAAAGTACTGATAATGGAGTGTAATTGTACAAAGTCGAAAATACTGATAATGGAGTGTAAATTAAAGCCGTAGGTAGTACAGATAATGGAGTGTAAATGTAAGGAGTAGGAAGTACAGATAATGGAGTGTAAATGTAAGGAGTAGAAAGTACAGATAATGGAGTGTAAATGTAAGGAGTAGAAAGTACTGATAATGGAGTGTAAATGTAAGGAGTAGGAAGAACTGACAATGGAGTGTAAATGTAAGGAGTAGAAAGTACAGATAATGGAGTGCAAATGTAAGGAGCAGAAAGTACAGATAATGGAATGTAAATGTAAGGAGTAGAAAGTACAGATAATGGAGTATAATCCTTGTAAATGTAAGGAGTAGAAAGTAAAGATAATCATGTGTAAATGTAAGGAGTAGAAAATACAGATAATGGAGTGTAATACTTGTAAATGTAAGGAGTAGAAAGTACAGATAATCATGTGTGAATGTAAGGAGTAGAAAGTAGTGATAATGGAGTGCAAATGTAAGGAGTAGAAAGTCCAGATAATGGAGTGCAAACGTAAGGAGTAGAAAGTACTGATAATAGAGTGTAAATGTAAGGAGTAGAAAGTAAAGATAATGGAGTGTAAATGTAAGAAGTAGAAAGTACTGATAATAGAGTGTAAATGTAAGGAGTAGAAAGTCCAGATAATGGAGTGCAAACGTAAGGAGTAGAAAGTACTGATAATGGAGTGTAAATGTAAGGAGTAGAAAGTAAAGATAATGGAGTGTAAATGTAAGGAGTAGAAAGTACAGATAATGGAGTGTAAATGTAAGGAGTAGAAAGTACTGATAATAGAGTTTAAAAGTAAGGAGTAGAAAGTACAGATAATGGAGTGTAAATGTAAGGAGTAGGAAGTACAGATAATGGAGTGTAAATGTAAGGAGTAGAAAGTACTGATAATGGAGTGTAAATTAAAGCCGTAGGTAGTACAGATAATGGAGTGTAAATGTAAGGAGTAGGAAGTACAGATAATGGAGTGTAAATGTAAGGAGTAGAAAGTACAGATAATGGAGTGCAAATGTAAGGAGCAGAAAGTACAGCTTATGGAGTGTAAATGTAAGGAGTAGAAGGTACAGATAATGGAGTGTAAATGTAAGGAGTAGAAAATACTGATAATGGAGTGTAAATGTAAGGAGTAGAAAGTACTGATAATGGACTGCAAATGTGAGGAGTAGGAAGTACACATAATGGTGTGTAAATGTAAGTAGTAGAAAGTACTGATAATGGAGTGTAAATGTAAGAAGTAGAAAGTACTGATAATGGAGTGTAAATGTAAGGAGTAGAAAGTACTTATAATGGAGTGTAAAGGTAAGGAGTAGAAAGTACAGATAATGGAGTGTAAATTAAAGCCATAGGTAGTACAGATAATGGAGTGTAAATGTAAGGAGTACGAAGTACTGATAATGGAGTGTAAATGTAAGTAGTAGAAAGTACAGATAATGGAGTGTAAATGTAAGGAGTAGAAAGTACTGATAATGGTATATAAATGTAAGGAGTAGAAAGTAGAGATAGTGTAGTGCAAATATAAGGAGTAGAAAGTGCAGATAATAGAGTGCAAATAAAAGGAGTAGAAAGTACTGATAATGGAGTGTAAATGTAAGGAGTAGAAAGTACAGATAATGGAGTGTAAATGAAAGGAGTAGAAAGTACAGATAATGAAATGAAAATGTAAGGAGTAGAAAGTACAGATAATGGAGTGTAATCCTTGTAAATGTAAGGAGTAGAAAGTAGAGATAATCATGTGTAAATGTAAGTAGTAGAAAAGTACAGATAATGGAGTGTAAAGGTAAGGAGTAGAAAGTACAGATAATGGAGTGTAAATTAAAGCCATAGGTAGTACAGATAATGGAGTGTAAATGTAAGGAGTAGAAAGTACTGATTATGGAGTGTAATTGTAAGAAGTAAAAAGTACAGATAATGGAGTGTAAATGAAAGGAGTAGAAAGTACAGATAATGAAATGTAAATGAAAGGAGTAGAAAGTACAGATAATGGAGTGTAAATGTAAGGAGTAGAAAGTACAGATAATGGCGTTTAAATGTAAGGAGTAGAAAGTACTGATAATGGAATGTAAATGTAAGGAGTAGAAAGTAAAGATAATGGAGTGTAAATGTAAGGAGTAGAAAGTACAGATAATGGAGTGTAAATGTAAGGAGTAGAAATTACTTACAATGGAGTGTAAATGTAAGGAGTAGAAAGTACAGATAATGGAGTGTAAATGTAAGGAGTAGAAAGTACTGATAATGGAGTGTAAATGTAAGAAGTAGAAAGTACTGATAATGGAGTGTAAATGTAAGGAGTAGAAAGTACTTATAATGGAGTGTAAAGGTAAGGAGTAGAAAGTACAGATAATGGAGTGTAAATTAAAGCCATAGGTAGTACAGGTAATGGAGTGTAAATGTAAGGAGTACGAAGTACAGATAATGGAGTGTAAAGGTAAGGAGTAGAAAGTACAGATAATGGAGTGTAAATTAAAGCCATAGGTAGTACAGGTAATGGAGTGTAAATGTAAGGAGTACGAAGTACAGATAATGGAGTGTAAATGTAAGGAGTAGAAAGTACAGATAATGGAGTGTAAATGTAAGGAGCAGAAAGTACAGATAATGGAGTGTAAATGTAAGGAGTAGGAAATACTAATAATGGAGTATAAATGTAAGGAGTAGAAAGTACTGATAATGGAGTGTAAATCTAAGAAGTAGGTAGTACAGATAATGGAGTGTAAATGTAAGGAGTAGGAAGTACAGATAATGGAGTGTAAATGTAAGGAGTAGAAAGTACTGATAATAGAGTGTAAATGTAAGGAGTAGAAAGTACTGATAATGGAGTGTAAATGTAAGAAGTAGAAAGTACAGATAATGGAGTGTAAATTAAAGCCATAGGTAGTACAGATAATGGAGTGTAAATGTAAGGAGTAGAAAGTACAGATAATGGAGTGTAAATGTAAGGAGTAGAAAGTACAGATAATGGAGTGTAAATTAAAGCCATAGGTAGTACAGGTAATGGAGTGTAAATGTAAGGGGTACGAAGAACAGATAATGGAGTGTAAATGTAAGGAGTAGAAAGTACAGATAATGGAGTGTAAATGTAAGGAGCAGAAAGTACAGATAATGGAGTGTAAATGTAAGGAGTAGGAAGTACAGATAATGGAGTATAAATGTAAGGAGTAGAAAGTACTGATAATGGAGTGTAAATCTAAGAAGTAGGTAGTACAGATAATGGAGTGTAAATGTAAGGAGTAGAAAGTACTGATAATGGAGTGTAAATGTAAGGAGTAGAAAGTACTGATAATGGAGTGTAAATGTAAGAAGTAGAAAGTACAGATAATGGAGTGTAAATTAAAGCCATAGGTAGTACAGATAATGGAGTGTAAATGTAAGGAGTAGGAAGTACAGATAATGGAGTGTAAATGTAAGGAGTAGAAAGTACAGATAATGGAGTGCAAATGTAAGGAGCAGAAAGTACAGTTTATGGAGTGTAAATGTAAGGAGTAGAAAGTACTAATAATGGAGTGTAAATGTATATAGTAGAAAGTACAGATAATGGAGTGTAAATGTAAGAAGTAGAAAGTACAGATAATGGAGTGTAAATGTAAGGAGTAGAAAGTACTGATAATGGTATATAAATGTAAGGAGTAGAAAGTAGAGATAGTGTAGTGCAAATGTAAGGAGTAGAAAGTACAGATAATGGAGTGCAAATAAAAGGAGTAGAAAGTACTGATAATGGAGTGTAAATGTAAGGAGTAGAAAGTACAGATAATGGAGTGTAAATGAAAGGAGTAGAAAGTACAGATAATGAAATGAAAATGTAAGGAGTAGAAAGTACAGATAATGGAGTGTAATCCTTGTAAATGTAAGGAGTAGAAAGTACAGATAATCATGTGTAAATGTAAGGAGTAGAAAGGAGTGATAATGGAGTGCAAATGTAAGGAGTAGAAAGTACAGGTAAAGGAGTGTAAATGTAAGAAGTAGAAAGTACTGATAATGGAGTGTAAATTAAAGCCGTAGGTAGTACAGATAATGGAGTGTAAATGTAAGGAGTAGGAAGTACTGATAATGGAGTGTAAATGTAAGGAGTAGGAAGTACAGATAATGGAGTGTAAATGTAAGGAGCAGAAAGTACAGATAATGGAGTGTAAATGTAAGGAGTAGGAAATACTAATAATGGAGTATAAATGTAAGGAGTAGAAAGTACTGATAATGGAGTGTAAATGTAAGGAGTAGGTAGTACAGATAATGGAGTGTAAATGTAAGGAGTAAGAAGTACAGATAATGGAGTATAAATGTAAGGAGTAGAACGTACAGATAATGGAGTGTAAATTAAAGCCATAGGTAGTACAGATAATGGAGTGTAAATGTAAGGAGTAGGAAGTACAGATAATGGAGTGTAAATGTAAGGAGTAGAAAGTACAGATAATGGAGTGCAAATGTAAGGAGCAGAAAGTACAGATAATGGAGTGTAAATGTAAGGAGTAGAAAGTACTAATAATGGAATGTAAATGTATATAGTAGAAAGTACAGATAATGGAGTGTAAATGTAAAGAGTAGAAAGTACTGATAATGGAGTGTAAATGTAAGAAGTAGAAAGTACAGATAATGGAGTGTAAATGTAAGGAGTAGAAAGTACTGATAATGGAGTGTAAATGTAAGGAGAAGAAAGTACTGATAATGGAGTGTAAATGTAAGGAGTAGAAAGTACATATAATGGAGTGTAATTGTAAGGAGTAGAAAGTACTGATAATTGAGTGTAAATGTAAGGAGTAGAAAGTACTGGTAATGGAGTGCAAATGTAAGGATTAGAAAGTACTGATAATGGAGTGTAAATGTAAGGAGTAGAAAGTACTGATAATGGAGTGTAAATGTAAGGAGTAGAAAGTACAGATAATGGAGTGTAAATGTAAGGAGTAGAAAGTACTAATAATGGAATGTAAATGTATATAGTAGAAAGTACAGATAATGGAGTGTAAATGTAAAAGAGTAGAAAGTACTGATAATGGAGTGTAAATGTAAGAAGTAGAAAGTACAGATAATGGAGTGTAAATGTAAGGAGTAGAAAGTACTGATAATGGAGTGTAAATGTAAGGAGAAGAAAGTACTGATAATGGAGTGTAAATATAAGGAGTAGAAAGTACTGATAATGGAGTGTAAATGTAAGGAGAAGAAAGTACAGATAATGGAGTGTAAATGAAAGGAGTAGAAAGTACAGATAATGAAATGTAAATGTAAGGAGTAGAAAGTACAGATAATGAAATGTAAATGTAAGAAGTAGAAAGTACTGATAAAGGAGTGTAATTGTACGAAGTCGAAAATACTGATAAAGGAGTGTAAATTAAAGCCGTAGCTAGTACAGATAATGGAGTGTAAATGTAAGGAGTAGGAAGTACAGATAATGGAGTGTAAATGTAAGGACTAGAAAGTACTGATAATGGAGTGTAAATGTAAGGAGAAGAAAGTACTGATAATGGAGTGTAAATGTAAGGAGTAGAAAGTACTGATAATGGAGTGTAAATGTAAGGAGTAGAAAGTACAGATAATGGAGTGTAAATGAAAGGAGTAGAAAGTACAGATAATGAAATGTAAATGTAAGGAGTAGAAAGTACAGATAATGAAATGTAAATGTAAGAAGTAGAAAGTACTGATAAAGGAGTGTAATTGTACGAAGTCGAAAATACTGATAATGGAGTGTAAATTAAAGCCGTAGCTAGTACAGATAATGGAGTGTAAATGTAAGGAGTAGGAAGTACAGATAATGGAGTGTAAATGTAAGCAGTAGAAAGTACAGATAATGGAGTGTAAATGTAAGGAGTAGAAAGTACTGATAATAGAGTTTAAATGTAAGGAGTAGAAAGTACTGATAATGGAGTGTAAATGTAACGAGTAGGAAGTACTGACAATGGAGTGTAAATGTAAGGAGTAGAAAGTACAGATAATGGAGTGCAAATGTAAGGAGCAGAAAGTACAGATAATGGAGTGTAAATGTAAGTAGTCGAAAGGACTAATAATGGAGTGTAAATGTAAGGAGTAGAAAGTACAGATAATGGAGTGTAAATGTAAGGAGTAGAAAGTACAGATAATGGAGTGTAAATGTAAGGTGTAGAAAGTACTGATAATGGAGTGTAAATGTAAGGAGTAGAAAGTACAGATAATGGAGTGTAAATGTAAGGAGTAGAAAGTACAGATAATGGAGTTTAAATGTAAGAAGTAGAAAGTAAAGATAATGGAGTGTAAATGTGAGGAGAAAAAATCACACATAACGGAGTGTAAATGTAAGGAGTAGAAAGTACATATAATGGAGTGTAATTGTAAGGAATAGAAAGTACTGATAATTGAGTGTAAATGTAAGGAGTAGAAAGTACAGTTAATGGAGTGTAAATGAAAGGAGTAAAAAGTACAGATAATCATGTGTAAATGTAATGAGTAGAAAGTACTGGTAATGGAGTGCAAATGTAAGGATTAGAAAGTACTGATAATAGAGTGTAAATGTAAGGAGTAGAAAGTACTGATAATGGAGTGTAAATGTAAGGAGTAGAAAGTCCAGATAATGGAGTGCAAATGTAAGGAGTAGAAAGTACTGATAATGGAGTGTAAATGTAAGGAGTAGAAAGTAAAGGTAATGGAGTGTAAATGTAAGGAGTAGAAAGTACAGATAATGGAGTGTAAATGTAAGGAGTAGAAAGTTCAGATAATAGAGTGTAAATGTAAGGAGTAGAAAGTACTGTTAATAGAGTGTAAATGTAAGGAGTAGAAAGTACAGATAATGGAGTGTAAATGTAAGGAGTAGAAAGTACAGATAATAGAGTGTAAATGTAAGGAGTAGAAAGTACAGATAATAGAGTGTAAATGTAAGCAGTAGAAAGTACTGATAATTAAGTGTAAATGTAAGGAGTAGAAAGTACTGATAATGGAGTGTAAATGTAAGGAGTAGAAAGTACTGATAATGGAGTGTAAATGTAAGGAGTAGAAAGTACAGATAATGGAGTGTAAATGTAAGGAGTAGAAAGTACAGATAATGGAGTGTAATCCTTGTAAATGTAAGGAGTAGAAAGTACAGATAATCATGTGTAAATGTAAGGAGTAGAAAGGAGTGATAATGGAGTGCAAATGTAAGGAGTAGAAAGTACAGGTAATGGAGTGTGTTCTGCTCTCACTGTACGTCCTGAATACGGCTAAGCAGACAGATAAACTCTTCGACAAATGACAGGTGTCTTGTCTTTTTATTGAGACGTTTCCCTTCAAATGACGATAGAGTAAAACTGCGAAAAATGATAATACATAGTTTTCAGATGCTAGCGCGTGGTGAGAATTTTACACATTCAAACATCCCAAATATGTAAAAAATGGAAACAAAGTTGCATATTCATTACAAAGGCAAACTAAGGTGCAAAGAGTGAAATTACAAAAACACACATTGCTATGTAAGCATGCCACCAATGTAAACAATATTAACTGTGACCATCTTAACCCTTTTAAATCAAATACATCAATAATACTGCTTGGAGATGTGCTAAACAACAATATTACTTACAGACAATGCTTTCTGACAAACAACAAAGATGGATGGACGCAGATTCAGGCACACCTCAAAATCTCTATCAGCACAACTGACATGTAGCTAACTGTCCATTTCCTGCTTCCTGGCTCACCCACATAAAATGAACACTAAACAATAGCACCTCCTGGTGGCGGGAGGTAACATCCGCCAGAACACTCCCCGCCTGACATAGTCAAGATGTCACCATTGTATTATCTTTGTTTAGTCTTTGTCCTTAGTGTCCGACAGGAGGAGCACAATGCCAGTCACGGGTCTCAAGAAGGTTTTGCATGTTCCTCCAGAGGCGACCTTGACTTCGACTTTCCTCACCTTCCCATCACGACCAGGGAAGGTTTTGATCACCAGACCCATCGGCCATTGGCTCCGCTTGACCTGACTGTCCTTTAGCAGCACAAGGTCCCCTTCTTTAAGATTAGGCCTTTCTGTATGCCATTTCCTTCTACCTTGCAAGGTAGAGAGGTACTGGTTCTTCCAGCGATGCCAGAATACATTAGAAAGATGTTGCACCTGCCTCCACTGGCGTTTGTAGAGGTCACTCTCATTAAAATCACCAGGGGGAGTGGATGGGACTCCAACCTTTTGGGTAAGAAGGGTTAGCTGGAGTCAGAATGAGCGGATAGCTTGGATCAGTGGATACCGGGACCAACGGTCGTGAGTTGATGATGGCAGTAGCTTCAGTTAAAAAGGTAGTTAACACCTCGTGGGTCAATTGCTTGGGTGTAATGCCTTTAAGCATTGAATCAAGTATACGCCGTGTCACGCCGATCATGCGTTCCCAGCTACCTCCCATGTGCGAGGCATGAGGTGGGTTGAACACCCAAGTGTACCCCTGTATGGCCTCATTGTTGCAGTGTTTTGAATCGATACCAAGCTCCTTGCATGCCCCTAAGAAATTAGTCCCACAGTCAGACCTCAACTGTTTGACAGGGCCGCGGATGGAGAGAAACCGCCGCAGTGCATTGATGAAACTCGAAGACTCCATAGATTCGATCACTTCAATGTGTATGGCTCTGGTGCTCATACAACTGAAAATGACCGCCCACCGTTTACTGTTGGCGCAGCCTCCTCGAGTTTGACGGGAAATGACTGTCCAAGGTCCGAATACATCCAATCCAACATAAGAGAATGGGGGCTCAGTGCTCAGACGGTCCATGGTAGGTCCGCCATCTTTTGTGTCTCAGTTCTCGAACGTTGCTTGCGGCAAGTCACACAGCCATGAATGACAGCACTGACACATTGCTTTGCACCAATGACCCATAGGCCAGCTGACCTTACTGCACCCTCTGTGAAATGGCGTCCTTGATGGTGGACTTGCTGGTGATAATGGCGTACCAGAAGAATAGTTATATGATGACGACGAGGAACAATGAGTGGGTTCCTTTCATCACTCTCAATATCAGCTAGGGACAGCCGGCCCCCAACTCTGAGGCAACCTGCATCATCCAGGTAAGGACACAACTTACTGAGCTGGCTCTGTTTAGGGATCTTTTTCCCTGCTTGGATACATGCGATAACTTCAGGAAAGGCCTTGTATTGAAGACTCTGTATGATAACGCCCTTAGCCTTTGCAAGATCTTCTGGGCGGGAATCTTTGCATGTGTGCCAGCCTTGACAAGTGTTCTTGCTGTTTTCTCGCTTGAAGGTGTTAGCTATGTGGATCAGCCTTGATATAGTTCTTACAAGAGATCTCCAGGATGAGAAAGATTCAAAACGCCTTGGATCCAAGGGAGACTCTACAACCTGAGTGGCACAAGATGTCACCAGAGGGCGGACTTCTGGGTCAGAGTTGGGATTGACCAAGTTGAAAGGCGATACCGCATCAGCCTCATCCTTGTCTGGCCTCAACAGGAAGCCTGGCCCCTTAAGCCACATGCTTGACATCAAGGTGTTTGCAGGAATTGACCTTGAAGCCTGATCAGCTGGATTCATGTTTGTGGGAACGTAGTTCCATTGCTCTGGTAAGGATGACTTCCTGATTCTCTGAACACGGTTGCTTACATAAACATAGAATCTTCTTGATTCATTGCGAATGTATCCAAGGACGACTTTACTATCGGAAAAGAACCTCACAGAATGAAACTGAACATCCATCTCTTCTATGAGCACATCTGCAATTTCCACAGCCAGAACAGCTGAGCAGAGTTCGAGCCTTGGAACCGTCACCTCTGGTAGTGGTGCAAGCTTGGCCTTGCCAAGCACAAATCCAAGTTCACTCTTTCCTTCTGCGTTCGTGACCTTGATGTAAGCCACAGCTGCAATGGCTTGAGTGGAAGCGTCACAGAAAACGCATAGCTCCCTATTCATAGAACTGCTGAGAGAAATGGAAGTGTACATCCTCGGGATTCTGACATGTTCTAGATCTTTGAGGGAATTTTTCCACTCACACCATTCTTTGAGCTTCTTCTCAGGGAGTGGGTCGTCCCACTCACAAGCCTCTGTGGTAAGTTCTCTCAATAAAGCCCTGCCTTGGATGCCAACAGGAGCTGCAAACCCAAGCGGGTCATACAGACTATTTATAGTCGACAACACCCCTCTGCGAGTATAGGGCTTCTCTGTGGCACACACCTGAAAGGTGAACTCATCTGTGGCAACGTCCCAGCTTATACCCAGACTCCGTTGTATGGGTGGAAAGTCTGTTCCTAGGTCAAGATCCTTTAGTCCCTTTGCAAGGTCCTCCTTAGGGAATGCCTTCATCACATCTATGCTGTTAGATGCAAATTTGTGCAATGTCAAATTCAATGTGGCCAGTGTTTCCTGGGCCCTTTTGAGAACAGCAATGGCCTCTTCACAAGATGGAAATGAGATGAGACCATCATCGACATAGAAATGTCGTTCCACAAGGCGTCTTGTCCTGCCATCAACACCCTCATGATCGACGGATGCTCTCCGGAGCCCATAGATTGCCACAGCGGGTGATGGGCTGTTGCCAAATACGTGCACTCTCATGCGGTACTCTGCTACAGGTTCCTCCAAATTGTTGTTTTGGTGCCAAAGGAAGCGAAGAAAGTTCCTATGATCCTCTCGCACTAAGAAACAATGGAACATCTGCTTGATATCAGCAGTGACTGCCACTCGCTCCTTGCGGAACCGCATTAGCACGCCGAGTAGGGTATTGTTGAGATTGGGACCTGTAAGAAGAACATCATTGAGGGACAGTCCGTGATGACGTGCGCTAGAGTCAAAGACCACCCTTATCTGGTCTGGCTTATAAGGGTGATAAACTCCAAAGAAAGGTAAGTACCAGCACTCCTCTTTTTCATTCAGTGGCAGCGCTTGTTCTGCATGTCCGTTGTCGAATATGTTTTGCATAAAATCCATGAACTGCTTTCTCATTAAAGGTCGCTTCTTCAGCGTGCGACAAACTGAAGTGAGGCGTTGGATGGCTTGCTGTTTGTTGTTGGGAAGGCGTGGTCTGGGCAAGCGGAACGGCAGTGGAGCAACCCAACTGTTTGTGTCTTCCTGGTAGACTTCTTTCTCCATTATCTGCAAGAAGGCTTGCTCCTCGATAGAGTAAGAAGGCTTTTCATCTGCACTTGTTTGTTCAAAAACAGTTTCTCCCATGACGTCGGCCTCCTTTAGTCCAATTCTTTGTCCAAAATTGGGGCAGTTAGTCTTGTGATGACTTTGGCAGCTAAAGTTTTCCTTTACTTGAATACTGTTTTGACATGGGAAGAGGTAGCTTGGTCGACCGTTGTCCAAGATGTTTGTCTTGAGAACATTTATCTGAGAAGGTTTGTGTGCACTGTCAAGACAAATGTCTCCCACTATAACCCAACCCAGAGCTAGTCTCTGTGCGAATGGAGCATTTGGGGGCCCACTCCGTTGCTCGAGTGCCTTGTGGGCCTGAATGACGTCTCTACCCAGCAGCAGCAGAATATCTGCCTGCGGGTCAAGTGCTGGAATCTCCGCAGCAATATCCCTAAGTTGAGAATGGTAGAGAGCTGCATCAGGGGTTGGGATTTCATTACGATTGTCACATGTGGGCAAGGGCAGACTGCATCGGCCATCAAGTGACTCCACAATAAAATGAGTTGCTCTTCTCCCAGTCACCTCCAAAACTCCTGCACAAGTCTTAAGAATGTATGGAGAAGCATTTTTGGTGATGGCAAATGTATCAAAGAATGAAGACCTGGCCAGAGACTTGTTGCTTTGGTCATCCAGAATTGCATAAGTTCTCAGTTTCTTGCCATGGTGACCTTGTGGATAGACGTGGACGAGGCAGATCTTGGCGCACGACCACCCAACAGACCTATCTCCACACACCTTTGTGCATATGGAGGTGGCAGTGGTTGAAGCTGACTCTCCCTCCCCGCCATTATCGGTGATGGGCTCTGCAACAGTGTGGATTGTCCATGGTGCAGGACCAGCATGGACAGCGGTGATATGTGAGTCGCTGCCACATTCTGCACAGTAGATTTCTGTCTTACAGTTCTTAGCCTGATGGCTGGAGGAGGCGCAGCATCGGAAACATATCTGGTTCTGTTTCAGGTAAGCCTTACGTTCCTCCAAAGGCCTCTCCCGGAATGCTCTACATTTTTTGAGTGCATGTGGCTTTTTGTGGATGGGACACTCTTTGTTGGGATCCCAGACTTTTCTTTCGATGCTTTGCCTTCTCTCATGATTAACCACTTCCATCCTGTTGACAGAGATAGACGTTCTTGTTCTGTTGTGCCCTTCCCAGATAATTTTCCACTTTGGAGGTCCCGATGGTTTGTGGAGCAGAGGACCTAAAGCTGGGGTCGTTTCTCATGCTGGCTTCATTTCTAATAAGGCAGCGAAAACAGAGAAAGGAGGGAATGACACAAGATGCTCTTGCTTGTACCTTGTTCCATATGTCATCCACTTTTCCTGCAGCCCGAACGGAAGTTTGTCAACTATAGGATGAATTCCACGTGCAGTATCAAGGTAAGATAGTCCTGGTATGTACCCTTCGCCTCTTGGCAGAGTCTATTTCCAAAAGAAGGTCCCCTAAGTCGCGTAGTAGATTGGGGTCCTTATTGTGATTCTGGGAAAACGTTCAAGCTTGTCAAACAGAGCCTTCTCCAAGGCTTCGGGAGAGCCATAACACTCTTGCAACCTCTCCCACACTTTAGTAAGTCCCGATAGATGGATTGTTGATGTGCGCGGCTCGGAGACGTTTTGCGTGTTGCGAGGATTCGTCGCCTAACCATTTGGTCAACAGGTCAAGTTCCTCACTGGCCGTTAAGTATAAAGCCTTGTGTGACATTTTCGAAAGGGGATTTCCATGCCCAGTAATCACCTGGCTTGTCGCTAAACTTTGTAAGTCCTCCACTGAGCAACTCGCGTCTGGCTAGAAATCTAGTGAGGTCAGACATGTTTGAATTTTCTTGCGAGATGGCTTGAGGTGTAGTGCATGGTGGTGGTTGATGCACTTTGTTGCTCCAGGATGGTGAAGGGACACGAGGGGCTTTCATCGCTCTGAGGCAGGGAAACAGTAGGACGTGATACTGTGGCCAGATGTATCACCCTCCAGCTTGGGTTGATAGATATGTAGAAGACGCTGTCACATCAGGAGATTTTGCGTCTCCCTCTTTTAGTTGTTTCAAATCTATAGCTTTGGTCTTTCACATACTCACTGGTACGCTGTTGAGTTATCGTGTGTCTGACAGAGATCTCCGCTTATGTGTCCTGCCTCCGTCTCATTTGCTGCAGCCTCATAGACCACTGGCTTCAGCGAGGGCTGCCTCTGCATCCCGTTCTTGATGAAGCGCATCTAAAGTGGCCTCAAGACGATATTTCTTCTACTTTGAGCTGTGCTTGCTTAACTCTCACTTCAATTTCTTTTTGAGCAAGGCCTGCTTTCGCTCGTGCTGCCTCTGCCTTGGCCCGTGCCTTAACTGCAACACTGCTGGCCAATGACTTATTAGAGCCCTTTGATGATTTTGATGAGTGGGTGCAGACTGATACGGAATCATCTCCTGGCTGAGACATGTTCAGGTTCTGGGTGTGGCTGGTGTATGTATCCCTCTGAGGTTTTGTTGTTGCGGACTTAATGTCTTTTTACTGTTTCTGCTCTCACTGTACGTCCTGAATACGGCTAAGCAGACAGATAAACTCTTCGACAAATGACAGGTGTCTTGTCTTTTTATTGAGACGTTTCCCTTCAAATGACGATAGAGTAAAACTGCGAAAAATGATAATACATAGTTTTCAGATGCTAGCGCGTGGTGAGAATTTTACACATTCAAACATCCCAAATACGTAAAAAATAGAAACAAAGTTGCATATTCATTACAAAGGCAAACTAAGATACAAAGAGCAAAATTACAAAAACACACATTGCTATGTACGCATGCCACCAATGTAAAACAATATTAACTGTGACCATCTTAACCCTTTTAAATCAAATACATCATAATACTGCTTGGAGATGTGCTAAACAACAATATTACTTACAGACAATGCTTTCTGTCAAACAACAAAGATGGATGGACGCAGATTCAGGCACACCTCAAAATCTCTATCAGCACAACTGACATGTAGCTAACTGTCCATTTCCTGCTTCCTGGCTCACCCACATAAAATGAACACTAAACAATAGCACCTCCTGGTGGCGGGAGGTAACATCCGCCAGAACAGAGTGTAAATGTGAGAAGTAGAAAGTACTGATAATGGAGTGTAAATGTAAGGAGTAGAAAGTCCAGATAATGGAGTGCATATGTAAGGAGTAGAAAGTACTGATAATGGAGTGTAAATGTAAGGAGTAGAAAGTAAAGATAATGGAGTGTAAATGTAAGGAGTAGAAAGTACAGATAATGGAGTGTAAATGTAAGGAGTAGAAAGTACTGATAATAGAGTTTAATGTAAGGAGTAGAAAGTACTGATAATGGAGTGTAAATGTAAGGAGTAGGAAGTACAGACAATGGAGTGTAAATGTAAGGAGTAGAAAGTACAGATAATGGAGTGTAAATGTAAGGAGTAGAAAGTACAGATAATAGAGTGTAAATGCAAGGAGTAGAAAGTACAGATAATGGAGTGTAAATGTAAGGAGTAGAAAGTCCAGATAATGGAGTGCAAATGTAAGGAGTAGAAAGTACTGATAATGGAGTGTAAATGTAAGGAGTAGAAAGTACTGATAATGGAGTGTAAATGTAAGAAGTAGAAAGTAAAGATAATGGAGTGTAAATGTAAGGAGTAGAAAGTACAGATAATGGAGAGTAAATGTAAGGAGTAGAAAGTACTGATAATAGAGTTTAAATGTAAGGAGTAGAAAGTACTGATATGGAGTGTAAAGGTAAGGAGTAGGAAGTACAGACAATGGAGTGTAATGTAAGGAGTAGAACGTACTGATAATGGAGTGTAAATTTGATTAGTAAAAAGTACAGATATTGGTGTGTAAATGAAAGGAGTGGAAAATCCAGATAATGGAGTGCAAATGTAAGGAGTAGAAAGTACTGATAATGGAGTGTAAATGTAAGGAGTAGAAAGTACTGATAATGGAGTGTAAATGTAAGAAGTAGAAAGTAAAGATAATGGAGTGTAAATGTAAGGAGTAGAAAGTCCATATAATGGAGTGCAAATGTAAGGAGTAGAAAGTACTGATAATGGAGTGTAAATGTAAGGAGTAGAAAGTACAGATAATAGAGTGTAAATGTAAGGAGTAGAAAGTACTGTTAATTGAGTGTAAATGTAAGGAGTAGAAATTCCAGATAATGGAGTGCAAATGTAAGGAGTAGAATGTGCTGATTATGGAGTGTAAATGTAAGGAGTAGAAAGTAAAGATAATGGAGTGTAAATGTAAGGAGTAGAAAGTACAGATAATGGAGTGTAAATGTAAGGAGTAGAAAGTACTGATAATAGAGTTTAAATGTAAGGAGTAGAAAGTACTGATAATGGAGTGTAAATGTAAGGAGTAGGAAGTACTGACAATGGAGTGTAAATGTAAGCAGTAGAAAGTACGGATGGAGTGTAAATGTAAGGAGTAGAAAGTACAGATAATAGAGTGTAAAAGTAAGGAGTAGAAAGTACTCTTGATAGAGTGTAAATGTAAGCAGTAGAAAGTACTGATAATTGAGTGATAAATGTAAGGAGTAGGAAAGTACTGATAATGGGAGTGTAAATGTAAGGAGTAAAAAGTACAGATAATTGGAATGTAAATGTAAGGAGTAGAAAGTACTGATAATGGAGTGTAAATGTAAGGAGAAGAAATTACTGATAATGGAGTGTAAATGTAAGGAGTAGAAAGTACTGATAATGGAGTGTAAATGTAAGGAGTAGAAAGTACAGATAATGGAGTGTAATGAACGGAGTAGAAAGTACAGATAATGAAATGTAAATGTAAAGAGTAGAAAGTACAGATAATGGAGTGTAATACTTGTAAATGTAAGAAGTAGGAAGTACAGATAATCATGTGTAAATGTAAGGAGTAGGAAAGTAGGGATAATGGAGTGCAAATGTAAGGAGGAGAAAGTACAGGTAATGGAGTGTAAATGTAAGAAGTAGAAAGTACTGATAATGGAGTGAAATTGTACAAAAGTCAAAGTACTGATAATGGAGTGTAAATTAAAGCCGTAGGTAGTACAGATAATGGAGTGTAAATGTAAGGAGTAGGAAGTACAGATAATGGAGTGTAAATGTAAGGAGTAGAAAGTACAGATAATGGAGTGTAAATGTAAGGAGTAGAAAGTACTGATAATAGGAGTTTAAATGTAAGAGTAGAAAGTACTGATAATGTAGTGTAAATGTAAGGAGTAGGAAGTACTGACAATGGTGTGTAAATGTAAGGAGTAGAAAGGTACAGATAATGGAGTGCAATGTAAGAGGCAGAAAGTACAGATAATGGAATGTAAATGTAAGGGAGTAGAAAGTACAGATAATGGAGTATAATCCTTGTAAATGTAAGGAAGTAGAAAGTAAAGATAATCATGTGTAAATGTAAGGAGTAGAAAGTACTGATAATGGAGTGTAATCCTTGTAATTGTAAAGAGCAGAAAGTACAGATAATCATGTGTAAATGTAAGGAGTAGAAAGTAGTGATAATGGAGTGTAAATGTAAGGAGTAGAAAGTACTGATAATGGAGTGCAAACGTAAGGAGTAGAAAGTACTGATAATAGAGTGTAAATGTAAGGAGTAGAAAGTAAAGATAATGGAGTGTAAATGTAAGAAGTAGAAAGTACTGATATAGAGTGTAATGTAAGGAGTAGAAAGGTCCAGATAATGGAGTGCAAACGTAAGGAGTAGAAAGTACTGATAATGGAGTGTAAATGTAAGGAGTAGAAAGTAAAGATAATGGAGTGTAAATGTAAGGAGTAGAAAGTACAGATAATGGAGTGTAAATGTAAGGAGTAGAAAGTACAGATAATGGAGTGTAAATGTAAGGAGTAGAAAGTACTGATAATGGAGTGTAAATGTAAGGAGTAGAAAGTACTGATAATGGAGTGTAAATTAAAGCCGTAGGTAGTACAGATAATGGAGTGTAAATGTAAGGAGTAGGAAGTACAGATAATGGAGTGTAAATGTAAGGAGTAGAAAGTACAGATAATGGAGTGCAAATGTAAGGAGCAGAAAGTACAGCTTATGGAGTGTAAATGTAAGGAGTAGAAAGTACTAATAATGGAGTGTAAATGTATATAGTAGAAAGTACAGATAATGGAGTGTAAATGTAAGGAGTAGAAAGTACAGATAATGGAGTGTAAATGTAAGGAGTAGAAAATACTGATAATGGAGTGTAAATGTAAGGAGTAGAAAGTACTGATAATGGACTGCAAATGTGAGGAGTAGGAAGTACACATAATGGTGTGTAAATGTAAGTAGTAGAAAGTACTGATAATGGAGTGTAAATGTAAGAAGTAGAAGTACTGATAATGGAGTGTAAATGTAAGGAGTAGAAAGTACTTATAATGGAGTGTAAAGGTAAGGAGTAGAAAGTACAGATAATGGAGTGTAAATTAAAGCCATAGGTAGTACAGATAATGGAGTGTAAATGTAAGGAGTAGAAAGTACTGATAATGGAGTGTAAATGTAAGAAGTAGAAAGTACAGATAATGGAGTGTAAATGTAAGGAGTAGAAAGTACTGATAATGGTATATAAATGTAAGGAGTAGAAAGTAGAGATAGTGTAGTGCAAATGTAAGGAGTAGAAAGTGCAGATAATAGAGTGCAAATAAAAGGAGTAGAAAGTACTGATAATGGAGTGTAAATGTAAGGAGTAGAAAGTACAGATAATGGAGTGTAAATGAAAGGAGTAGAAAGTACAGATAATGAAATGAAAATGTAAGGAGTAGAAAGTACAGATAATGGAGTGTAATCCTTGTAAATGTAAGGAGTAGAAAGTAGAGATAATCATGTGTAAATGTAAGTAGTAGAAAGTACAGATAATGGAGTGTAAAGGTAAGGAGTAGAAAGTACAGATAATGGAGTGTAAATTAAAGCCATAGGTAGTACAGATAATGGAGTGTAAATGTAAGGAGTAGAAAGTACTGATTATGGAGTGTAAATGTAAGAAGTAAAAAGTACAGATAATGGAGTGTAAATGAAAGGAGTAGAAAGTACAGATAATGAAATGTAAATGAAAGGAGTAGAAAGTACAGATAATGGAGTGTAAATGTAAGGAGTAGAAAGTACAGATAATGGAGTTTAAATGTAAGGAGTAGAAAGTACTGATAATGGAATGTAAATGTAAGGAGTAGAAAGTAAAGATAAATGGAGTGTAAATGTAAGGAGTAGAAAGTACAGATAATGGAGTGTAAATGTAAGGAGTAGAAATTACTTACAATGGAGTGTAAATGTAAGGAGTAGAAAGTACAGATAATGGAGTGTAAATGTAAGGAGTAGAAAGTACTGATAATGGAGTGTAATGTAAGCAGTAGAAATTACTGGTAATGGAGTGTAAATGTAAGGAGTAGAAAGTACTGATAATTGAGTGTAAAGGTAAGGAGTAGAATAGTACAGATAATGGAGTGTAAATTTAAAGCCATAGGTTAGTTACAGGTAATGGAGTGTAAATGTAAGGAGTACGAAGTACAGGATAATGGAGTGTAAAGGCTAGGAGTAGAAAAGTACAGATAATGGAGTGTAAATTAAAGCCATAGGTAGTACAGGTAATGGAGTGTAAATGTAAGCGGTACGAAGAACAGATAATGGAGTGTAAATGTATGGAGTAGAAAGTACAGAAAATGGAG
>CM038714.1:2001078-2016078 GCA_021613375.1 Megaleporinus macrocephalus | reverse complement strand
TGTATTATTAGTGTTAGTACACCGCGCGTGGTGTTTTATATGAGAATGTGAGTAAGTGGATCAGTCCTGTTCAGAATCCTGTTCTTAAGCCGGGCTGTGCTGAGATCTCCAGCCTGAGGTTCGTGAAAAAGAGAAGATCTTGTTGGACATCTCGATCAGTTGTGCGTTGGCTCGTCTGAGCTGCCAGCGGCGTTTAATTCCCTCGCGAATAATTAGACTGTTGGCCGGTATGCTGAGCGCGCTCATATCCAGTTAATAGCTGCGAGAGAGCAGCGCGCACAATTGATTCTGACATGCGTAGATTTCCGTTTTAGTCTCTGCTGCTCTGTTTGATTTGTGAGGGTGGGTCACACACTTGACACGCACACATGGAGCTAGCTGTGGCGTTGTGGTCTGCTCTAGTTAAGGAGGGGCTGCGCGGGTGCAGGGGGGGGGGGGGGATTTGAGTGAATCGACGGTTTTTAGCATGCAGTCATAATTTAATAGCAAGTTCAACAAGTGAAATACAGTCACAGTCCAGACCTAACACAGCCGTTTATTTCGTGTCTGTAATCAAAGTGCGGGCAGGCAGTGTAGATCTGTGATATTAATGATACATCATACAGATTTTAAACGCAGCTTGTGCTCGTGCACGCCAGTCTGAGCTGTGTGTTAAGCTGTGGGCTCTGTTTGGGTTTTGTTTTTGTGTGTCTCGTTAGCTCTGAACACGTGCGCTGATCAGGACCAGGCTGGTGTGAGCAGTCTGCGCTGCGGGTTAGCGGCGGGGTGGGCGCGCGGACCGCGGCTCTGTGGAGGGCTCTAATTCAGCGTTTCACTCCGGTTGGCCGCCGTTTGAAAGATCAGCTCAAGTGCCTATTAAAGAACAATAGCGGATCCCGGGTTGCCAGAAGGAGTCCAAAAATCACTCTCACTCCAAGAGATCATCTCGACTCAGCGCGCTCCGAGCAGCTCGACCCCGCAATGAAAGGCTGAACAGTTAGAGTCAGAGCAGAGACGTTCACTCTTCACTCTTCGTCTGGATTTAACAGGACACCTGAATCAAACTCGCTTTTAGTGGAGCTTGAGTTTATAAATGTGTAATGGCATGGTTATAAATGCTATTATTGTTATTGCTATTATTGTAGTACATATACATATATTATTAAGTAATAATAATAATCATAATAATAATCATAATAACGTATATATTTATAATATACTGGTAAACGGTACTATTATTACTGTTTATTTGTTTATTTGTTGAATTTAACATAAATACTTTTATTCTTTATATTTTTTTCCTAAAAATAATTTTTACTAAATGACATATAAACTTAACACTTAATTAACATTTTTATGCATTATTGACCATTACCTAATTATTTTATAGCTGTAGATAATAATAATAATAATAATAATAATAATAATAATAATAATAATAATAATAATAATAATAATAAAACGAGAGCAGTAACATCAAGCACGTAGTTGTGATCTTTATCCTGTTATATTCGAGTTTATATGTGTGGTTAGTGGAGAAATCTTGGTGTGATATGAGTGTGCGTGTGTTGGGTAGCTCCGGTGCTGCGCTGCGTTCTTATTGGAGGCTCTTTTTGCTGCATGTCTCTGACTAAACGCTCAGTTAAGCGCAGAAAGAGGAGCTGACACGACCGGGCCGCTCGGGGAGCATCTGCTGGAGATCTGACTCGGAACTCATAAGTTCACCAGCTTTTCTTCCTTTGAACCCAACGCGCTCAACCTGTCACATGTGATTAGGGCGTGTAAACGAGCACGCGCTCCCGTAGAAACAGTAGGACAGCCGCAATCCGACTACTGCGCCCTCCCCCCCTCTCTCTTTCTCCCCCTCTCGGTCTCTCTCTCTCTTTCTCCCCTCTTTCTCTGTCTCTCTTTCTCATACTATATCTCTCTTTCTCTCATTCTCTCTCTCTCTCACTCTTTCCCACCCTCTCTCTTTTTCTCTCTCCTCCCTCTGTTTCTTTTTCTTTTCCTTTTTCTCTTATTCTCTCTCTCTCTTTCTCTCTCTCTCTCTCTCTCTCTCTCTCTCTCTCTCTCTCTCTCTCTTTCTCTTTCTCTCTCTCTCTCTCTCTTTCTATTTCCTTTAAGACCTTAAAGGTAGAACAGTGGATTAATGGCTTGTAGTATTATAATATTTAACATATATTGCTGCTTTTAAAATTGCACTGCATGCCAATAAATAAAAAAAATAAAAAAACATAAATGGCATGCTTATGATTCCAGCTCTGAGCTGCTTCTACACTGTGGCTCTCTTCTTTCCATCAGCAAAGGCACCGGGCTGGTCTTTTTTCTCTCCTCTAGCAGATCCTATTGTGAATATTAGGGAAGAAACTGTGCTTTTCGGAGGTGCCATTGTGTCTCCTGCATCATTTGTCCTCTCCTTTCTTGCACTTTGTGCAGCTCTGAATGTGTGTTTTCTCTCGCTTTGAATAAGATATCGAGGCAGCGCTTGAATCATCCTCCATCCAGCCTGAATGGAGAGAAAATTCAATTGTCTTCTCCCCCTTTTTTCCTATGAAAAGCATTTTGTTCTTTAATTGAATGCTGCCTCCTTTTTTCCCCTCCGTGTTTGGCCTAAGACCTCTCTGAAGTCTGACAGCCTCCTCTCTCCATTGTCAGACAAACTGCTTCTGCAACAAAAGGGGTGGGGGGGGGGGGGGGGAGGAGGAGGAGGGGAGATAGGGGGGTGAAGAAAAGAGCCCTCTGTTATTTTGTGTCTTGAGATTCAACGCACATTCTATTCAGGGCGAGTTGATGAACTCCTTCAAAAAGTTTATTAAGGCGTGGAAGACAATGTGGACTAAAGGCCGCCAGCTTGCGGGCAGACAGTTTATAAACTAGCAGCCATTGTGCCTCAAAGGCAGATGCATGAATACTTTTGAATGAGCGCTTCAAACTGACACGATCAGGCTGAACAACATGTTAAAAAGGAGAGGGATAGAGAGAGAGAAGAGAGATGTGCACAGAGTTGGAGGTGAATCCACACTGAAGCCATTCTCTCACATCTACAGCTTACATTGTTCTGTTATAATTAAAGGATTATAGTTCACAGTAATGGTGATAGGAACCAACTCCCTGACAGAATGTTATTACATGCAATGGTTAGATTGTATTGTATGGTATTTTATGATAGTTATCTTTTTTATCGTTATTTTTGAAAATTTGTTCAAATTTGGCTCAAATTGAAAGTCATTTATTAAAATAAAAAAGTTCAGACAATTTCTTCTAGCGTTAAAGTTTCTGTTTCTATTTGGACTGTGCAAGCAAAATTGTATGACAGCAAATTTTAGATTAATAAATAAAAAAATCATAAAAATATTATAAATAATGTAAATTAAATGAATAAAGTTTTTCCTAGATTGTTTGGTGTGAAGTGATGTCTTCTACAGAAACTGATTTAGAATTGCTTACAGTGGTGGTGATGGAAATCTATGGCTTGTACCAACAGCACAACAGTTGCTTGGTAGAACCGTATTTAAAGTAGCTCAGATTTTTTTATTTGTATAGAAATCTATACTTCCTCTAGTGATCTATAGTAAACTATTCTATGCAGAACCATGAACACTCAAAGAACCAGTTGCATGGTTAAATGGTTCATGAGATTGGTGGAGAATGTGTTTTTTATGGTTCTGAATCTGTTTGAAAATGGTTCTATATAGCACCAAAAAAGGTTCTGCTGTAGTCATGATGTCAAGCACAAGAAGCCCTTTTTATGCTAAACAGAACCATTTTCTATAAGAACCCCAGCTGTCCAATAAAAACCCAGGTATCTCCATTTTTATCTCCCAGGTATATCTATTTAAATTTTTATGTGAAAGCTTCATGACTAATGGACCAATAGAAATGCTTCAAAATCACCTGGGATAAAACCTCTTCACATAAACTTACATTGAAAGTGAAGAATATTTTTGTTCTCTCCTGTAAAGCTGCTATTTTGGACAGCACTGATCTACAAATTCTTCAATCCTAAGAACAATTTCACCTTGCAAAGAACCGTCTAAGCTTGAAATGTTTCTATATAGAACCCATGGTTCTAAATAGAACCAATGACTTTACTTTATCCTTGAAGAGCGTATCGTGTGTATTTTAATATTTGAGATGTATGGGAGTGCTGAACCTTTCAAACCTCTACGTAATCCACTTAATGTAAAGTTTCTAAGAACTTTTAAATTTACATTTACAGGTTCTTTACACTCACAGACCTTCTTCTTTTTAGGGAACCAAAAGAGACTCTTTTTCTTTTTAGCAGTAAAAGAGAAAATCTGTATTATAGTTTCTATTCTTATGTTCATGCTTGTTTTAAGCTTCATTTGCTGGTCATGACATTTTATTACTACTGAACACACTCCCACTCTATTACCCTGATTTAGACTTTAATCTACTGACAGGAACTGCGCTAAACACGCTGAGGCAGCACTAAATTCAAAAGTTGTCCTCAAATATCAAAACTATATTAGTCCGGGTCCGCTTTCTCCCCTCCCTCATTAGTAAAGGCTCTCAGTCTCCAGTCATCGGGGGGAGGCCTGTGATTTGTGACCCTGCTAACCCACTCTTAATCTTCCTAAAGAGAGTGCCCAGTGGAGAGGTGATCTCGCTTTGGCAACCCCCAACGCCACCCCCCCAACCCCGCCCCTTTCACCCCCCTGCCTCCACTCCCCCCCAACTCACCCTGATCTGGCAGGTGTCAACATTAGCAACACAATCAGCACCAGAGCCTCACCCCTATAGCGCTGCGGTTAACTTCGGCTGCGTGATGCGCAGAGAAAAAAAAAACGACAGAGAGAAAAAAAGGGGCCCGGGGCGGGAGGTGGGCCCGAGCAAGGGGAGATTACGCTCGCAGACAGCTATTAGTGGGGATGAGGCTCCTCTAAACAAACAACTGAGATGAACAAAACCAGATCAATAACGCATTAGTTGACGAAGCTGGGCTGCGACGGCGGGGCCCCTGGGTCCCTATTTTTCTTTTTATTATTGTTTTCTTCTTTAATGTAGGCCGTCTTGGTGTTAAAAATCTAACTCTTTCAGTGTTTTTTTTTTGGCTTGGCTGTATGTTTTCAAGAAAAAACTTTTAGAGCTTTAGGTTTTCTTCCACTTGATCCTAATAAAGGCGCCTCACTAATGTAATTAGAATGATTCTTCAACTGTAGTACTGAGTCAAAGAACCTTCTCAGCACGTTATAGAGTGTATAGAGTGTTTAGAGTGTTAGAGCACATATCATCATTCACTGATATCAGTGATATCACCTGATTCCAGACTAGCATTATTATGGTAGGGCTGTTTTCTGCAGACTAAATTATAAGAGGAGAGGGAAGAACTTCTGCTTTTAATGTAAGTCAGTGGAACCTGACTTCTTCCCAAGTAATTTGGGTCATTTTATTTATTGCATTTATCATAAACATTTACACGCAAGTAAAGGACAACAGGTACATTCAGATACTGTGAAAAACTGGAAAAACATTACAAGGTGTGATGTTTTGCTTTGTTTAACAGTCATCAAGAGCAAGCTACTAATTTTTTCTGGAGGTATTTCTAAGCAGATTAGATAATCACGTGCAAAAAAGAAAAAAAAGTCAGTGAAAAAAAGAAATCAGAAAAATTGGTGATAAGATACAGTTAAAATGAGACTCCTAACAACCACCCGCAAAAACTGTCACCAACACTTATTTTGTCTGTAAGTGAGAGGAGAAAATCAAGCTCCACTCTGATCAGATCAGATCAATCAGATCCTTTTACTGTGAGAAGACAGCTCTGGGTCTGAAAGGATGTGTAGCTGTCTAGAAGCCCCTTTCTGAGAAAAGAAAGTAGACAAACCAGAATTTTTAATTTACTTTAATTTATTTATAGTTCGAACTTGGAATCATGGGAAGCAGAAAATGCAACCAATTTCTAAAACTGTGGAAAAATATCTCTGCAAAAGTCAAAGTGGGTTGCAGATGTCGATATTGTATTTAGTTGTTTAGGCTGATGTTTTATTAAATATTACTATGTTTCTTCCCCTAAACTGAGAAATGCACTTAAACCTGCACCTATAATTAAACAAATTCACTTTCAATAACCAGCGATCTGCTGTAAATGAGGTTGGCTTGGGCTTTTCCCCTATGGTCGTCTACACCTTGTGAGTTAATGATGTCAGATCAGTGCTTTGAAAACCTGGGACAGAATTCAGGCACAGCTGGGTTGTCTTTGCTATTAGGTCTCTGCTTTCATTAGACAAAGGTATTATTGTGCCACAGGCGGTCTTGTTGTGTCTAGGTTATCTCGTGGTTTTTCCTTGTCAGTTCTGTTTATATACCCCGTTTGTTTCCCCTTAGTTTACGTTAGTGTTATTAAAAGTACTGTTTATTGTAAAAGCCTGTGTCTGAAATCCTGCTTCCGACCCTGACAATGCACTACAGTTCTACATCATAAAAGTCAAATTACATGTTTTGTTGATTGTGATTCGGCTTATTTGGTAAATTAAAGATTGGAGAAGAATAAAACATAAAATGTGGCAAATGTTATGACATGTTTTATATTTTCTTAGCAAAAAACAGAAATATTGCATGAACATTACCAGGAAAATGAATATGCAAGTTCTTATAGAAGATATTCCCATTTGAAAAGTCAATAAGACTTTTACTTACGATTGCACACACAAAATTACAACACATCACTTGCAATTTGTCATGAACAGCTTGTATTTGTCTCTGCCGATAATTTATTGATGCAAGTTTCTGTGGCCTAATTGCCAAAATGCTGTTTTTTTATCCTCTGAGATTATCCCAATGTTTGGAAATCTCATGTCTTAAGATGTGATGTAAATAAATGCATCCTTGCCACCATTTGTTAAAGATTTGCTTTGTGAGCACATAATCCAGGAATGGTGCCTCACATTCATACTCAGATTTCACTGCTCGTGAGCAAAACAGGAACAGCAATTTCAATCCTGCTAAGCTGCATTAAGCTTCATTAGAGAGCTCTGAAAGTCAGTCCACTGACTTTATGCAGTTGTAACTGTGAATGTAAATTGATGTATAGATTATCCTCCTGTTGTGCTGTTGAGAGCTTTGTGTTTGAAACGCTGACTTTTGTTGCTATATACTGCAATACAATGCAATTTGCTGTGAGCAATGTGGTGCATGGGTTTGCTCCTAAAAGCACAAGTTGCTTGAATGTATGCATATAATGTTTATATATGTTAGCTTTTTAAGGTGTTACCTATTGTGTATTTGTGCATTTTAATAATTTAATCATGAGTAATTTAATTTGCATATGTCATAACTCAATAACAACTCACATGTAGTAATAATAATAACAATAATAATAAGAATAATAGTGATATTAATAATAATAATAAATGATTTCTCTAATTTATCTTTTAATAATTACAATATCATCTCTACGGATCAATAGAAATGTTACAAACTGTTATTAAATATAATAATCTCATTATCTACATTAACTTACATTATAAGTTAAGAAGGATTTAGCATTTTCTCATTTTTCTTGATATTTAAAGACCATTCCAAATGTTTATTACAAAAAAAAATAGTCTATAATTCCTTCTGCAATTAAATCTTATTTTTCCAAGTCATACAGAGTCATGAAAGATGCTAAGGCTTCTTTCACACATCCAAACCATATTAGTCTAAATGAACAATGACAACAACAAAATCTCTTGAGTGAATAATGATATTAGACTTGAGGAACAATTAACTTTTAATTTATTTCATTTGTTTAGTCGTTTGTACGTATTCCAGAGCTATTTATCTAATCCGCAGTGGACTGTCCCAGGTGTTTCTGCCACTTTGTGGTCTAAGAGCCCCCAGGGTGCCCTGCTGTCAGGGGCTCCTGGCATTGGACCTGGTGACTCGGGCCGTAATGTTCCCCAGTCCTTACAAAATTCATAAATGCATTTTCTTGCATTCTGTACTAAACAACAGATTAAAATAACAACAATGAGAAAAATAGCAGTCTAAATTGTTTATGTAGCAAAATGCTGCATAATATTACAGGTGCAAAATATTTTTTCCTATAGAAACATGTTTTCTCATGAGATATAGATATAGATTATGTGATAGAAATCCACAGAAACAGCATAAACAAACAGGATACATTGAATTTTACAATCCAAAAATTAAATATTGAAACTTAATATCTCACATATCATACACAGTGTGTACAAGATACATATAGGCATTTTATTTACTATACAAAATTACTCTTGAATCTATACATGACTTCTAAGTTTTTGTATGTAATAATAATGATAACAAAATAGTAGTAAAGGTTTTCATCCATGCCTCTGCCTGTACGCCTGCATAGACCTCTCTGGCATGAACGTGTTTAGAAAATGATTCTTTAGGCCAAAACCTTCTCACTAAAGTATCATAAATCAATCAAGCAGCATATTTCTAAGCATTTTCTGTTTCAGAGGTTTAATCTCTTCTGGTTCCTATCAATATGATTTTGGTAAAAAAAAACTCTTAATGTGTAAGAAACGTTGGTCTAATAACATGCATGTGATTTAAAAAATAGTGCTGTAGATGTAGAATCTTGTTATAACTGGGTTATAATAGTGTAACTGAAACGGGGAGAGATTAAAAACGTTTAAGAGATCAAAAACGTTTAAGAGATATTCCACTGTGCGCATCCCTCGCTCCTATTAAGGGTCTTAACAAAAGAGCCCACTCATAATAGCTCGCGCTTGTCCTGTAAATGGTTTTAAACTTCCTCCGTCACCGATTTTTGCCGCCTGCCAGACATATCAAAGTTTTTGACAGCTGGCATGGCCGAGGACAGTGCGGCGGATTAGCGCGCGAGGCGCACTGGCAGGGAAAAAAAGACAACAGGCATTTCTCCCTAATTTTATTACAATGGAGAAAATGCCCCCCACATAATGCGCAACACTAATTAAGTTTAGAGCCGTGCGGCCCGGCCTGAACACTGATGAATTAGAGTCATTCACACCATGCTCGGCTGCTTTAAAATCACCATTAGAGCATGCTACTTAGGGCCATAACATTGCCCATTTTGTGTTTTTGATCTCCTTCACAAATGGAATCTGCATTATTTTCATTTAACATGTGGCCATTTTCTAGGGAAAGGTGGGGGCCGCCAAGACAATAAACATGTTCCTCGAGTGTTGCGAATCAAAAATGTGTATTTTCCTTTCCACCAAGTTAGGGAAGGCCGGTGGCCGGTGCGTTCTGAGACGGGGCCAAAGTCCCGTATGTTCAAGCGGAAAGAGGCTCGCCTCCCATTTTTGACTAATGGGCTTATTTATGCGTCGTCTGTCGCTTCCTCCTCAGGGGAATGAACACACTCATTCCCAAACACCCCCCCCCCTTTACATGCTAAAGCCACAATATGGAGCGCTGATCTGACATCAAATGCTCTGACGGGTTACTGTAACTTCCAAGCCCAGAGAATATTAAAGAGCTTTCTATGAGTAGCTGGAGAAATTCAGTTACCATGCCTCACAAATGCATGGATACATGGTCATGTGACGTAACAAGGGTCTTCCTTTTTCAACACGGCTTGGGGTTTAAGACGGCTGGAGTCCGAAATCTGGACACGTTGATTGTGAGCAGTGACAAGAGTTTGTAGTAGTCGAGTCCAAGTTAGACACAGGGTGGCTGAGACTGAAACAAGGGCAAGATTGAGATCGAGACGGGATGGAGACCATATTAAGATATATATATTTTAGAATGTTCAAATAAAAAAGCATATCTTGTTTGTAATTAATTGTACAATGTGTTATAATTCATTCATCATATATATATATATTAGAACATTAAATAATAAGCAAATGTTGATTAGGTTAATCTTTGTCCCTCCTTCCTTCCTGACAAATGCATTCAGAATAAATTCACATAAAGTCAACTGAAGATAAACCAAACAACATACATTCATCTTTATTATTAAATGAAAATATAATAACAATAACGTTACAATCTGCCCTCTGAGAATGTTTGAATTTTGGAATGTCAACCAACAACTAATACCCAGTCAAGCCACAATGGAAAAATCAACTGGATCTTCAACCTGCAGTGAAGAGATTTAGATCAAACATGTAGAGAAGTAACATGTTTTAATCTGCTTGAAGGTTTTGTTGATATTTTATAAAGATGTCATCACACTTCGCTGATTTTGAGAGCAATTTTTGAGTCCACCTTAAACTGGAGACAGTTACAAGATGATGTGGAGACTGAGAAAGGACTGAGTTTGTTAATTTACAGTCTAGAGGCCGGACTAAGGTACTACAATGCTAGCTAGAATTAATTGGAACAACAGCTGCTTGTACAGCAGTTTCAAGAGATTTGTGTCTGGTCATGCTGTTTTTCTGTGTGTGTTTGGAAAGAAGGTGTGTTTTCTTTAGTTGGTAGAATTTGTTATGGTCAGTATATTAAAAAAATAATTAATTATAAAATAGAGATAATTAAAGAAATGATTTATCAAGTTTTCTGTACATTGAAACTGTTAAGAAGTAATATGGTTGATATGGTTAATGATATGGTTATGAATATGTAAGCATCCAGAGGATGGTGGTGAAAAGGCACCACCGACCCTGGGAACCCTAAGTCCCAGAAATCCTTGAGCTAATTATGGGCAACTCTGCACCTGTCCAGTGCCTAATTAAGCTGGGGACAAACAACAGCTCCTCGTCACACCTATGCATAAGGGGTGACTAGTATGGTAGCGTTGACAAGACAAGAAAAGAAACAAAAAGAAAAGAAACATTGAGGGCTGTAAGAAGAAAAGCTACTCAAATGAAGAAGAAAGGAGCCATTAAAAGGAAAATAAATAAATTAAAATAAATAAATGAAATTAAGGTTTAAGGCCTATAAACCTGTTAGCTCTCATAACTAGAGAGGAGGAACGGTTTTTCTCTTTCTTTGTTTGAGCATGCTGTTTGTGGCCTTTCTCCACCATTTTGCACTTTACACCTCCGTCAGCATCATTCCAACTCTTCCCGTATCCCGGAGGTGCAGATTCGATCCCCGAGTGGAGGGAGCCACTTACCATGCACAATCTTCCCCAACACACCCTTATATTATTTTCCAATACTTTCTAGTACATTATAACCTCTCCTTCTCTCTCTCTCATTTGTATAAACCTTTTTATTCTGTTTTCTCTGCTCTGCGCTTGGGTCCACCTTTACCGTCCCGTAACAAAACACACTGGTTTTGCAACAAGGTTTTCTCTCTGTTCCAGCCAGAGTGAGATAAGCAATATATGATACTCAAAGTATGATGTTTTCAGATTTTATCATTAGTAACAGTACATACAATGCCTCACAAAACACATGTTTATTCACTGTATAGATAGTAAAATGAAATGAAAAGAACTATTTTTCTTTAAGTTGTGTGCAGATGTTATGTTGAATGGACGAAAAGAATTGACCTGGGGTGGGGCGGGGTGGGGGTCACATCGGCTTACTTTAAATGTAACGTTATATTTTTATCTCTGCTAATGTTACCATTTTAGAGAAACCAAGTTTTGTTTCCGACAGCAGCAGCATATGTTGTAGGCATGGCGACGCCTGGTTCCCACCTCGTCGGAAGGGGAAACTACCTCCAAGCGCATATCTCTTCGTTTTTTGTGCATTCCGTCTGCAGCATAAACTCTACCTTGTGCATTCTTGAGGAAAAATAAATTGGCCCATCTCGTGGCATGCGCCCAAAGCCCCTAGAGTTAGCATTTGATTTCCTGCGCTGCCTCTGTATAGGGCCTCCGAGGGGGCTTCTCGGGTTTGCGCTGGCTGGTATGCCCCGCCACCCCCCCAACTCCATCCCTCGGCTCTCCTTTCTCGCTTTTGTTGGCCTTCTTAATTTCATTACCTTACCTTAATTAGCAGGGACCCCACCCCAGGAAATGAAGTCCTCTTTTTTCCTTTAAACAAAGAATGAGGACCTGGTGTATCGAAACCCTCGCTAGGTCTGAATGGCAGGTAAGGTAGGAACACAGCTGGGAGTGTTGTCTGTTGTTGTTGGCTGTCTAATCCTGCTGGGGTGAAGAGTTTGGAGGATTTTTGTTTGGAAAAAATCCTGATCAGTCATGCGTAGACAAGAATTAGCACTGGACAAGTCAAACACCAGAGTGCAATATAACTTTAAACTTGCTCCTGTCATCACAGAAGAGAATTTTAAATCTATAAAATATATTTTCCACATAAAAACAACTTATTCTTTACTTTTTTAAACTTATACTTACCAAGTGCTGTGGTCATTACAGGAATACGATTATTTAATTAAAATCACTTAAGAATTCAGTGACCCAAAACATAATCACCTTTCAACTCATGACCCATCTACAATTAGCCCAACTACAGAAGCTCCCCGCATGCCAGGATCATTACAGAAGAACTTTTTGAATCTTGAACGTTCGAGAAAACACCTAAACTTTCCCTCTCTCTAAAAGGTGGTGTCGCCGGTGATGAGGGGGGGGATAATCCCACCCTTCAAGCCCTTCACGCTTACATATTCAGGCATGCCTGTCCTATGGTGCTTGGGCATAGGGAGTCAATATGTCAACGTTTATCGATACCCCACCAAGCTGAGCAAGCTTGTCAGCGGCCTATTCAGGCTCTAATGGCCCCCTGAGGTGCGCCGTCTATGTGAGGATAAAAGGAGCCGGGAGGCCCTGGGCCCGCGCTGTTGTTGGAGGTTGAGGCGTGTGCTCCCACGGCTGTGCCGCGCCTTCACACACATGACAGCAGCCATAAGCGCCTCTGCCGCTTCTCTGGGCCCCCTCTCTCTCTCTCTCTCTCTCTCTCTCTCTCCTCTTAAAACCTCCTTTTTTTTCCTCCACCTCGCCGAAAGAAAAAAAAGGATCTAATTGTTTGTTGTGGGAGCCAAAGATTATAGACCCTCCCCTCTTTTAGCTCTTTTCTCTCATCTTTTTTCTTTCCTTTCGTAAGGCCTCGTCCTTTTTTTTTGCCGCTCTTGTCAATGCTGAAAGGACGTGAGTTTTATCCCAATGTCGCAGGGAAGAAAAGCGTAGGAATTTTCTTGGGGAAAGCTGGAAGATGAGCGCGAGAGCATGCTCCACAAAGAGGCTCACAAGAAGAGATGACAGTTTCAGGCTGTTTCGAAGCGCATCACACTTGTGGCTGGAAACCTTTCAGAAAAATATGCTGGTACATTTTCTGTGAGGTTCACAGAAATTTCTGTTACTCTTTAAATGGAAAATTGATTTCAATTACGGTAGATAATCTGTAAATATACAAGACTTTTTCTTAATTTCTTAATTTAGCAGTACCATTATAAACCAGTTTAGAATCTGCCAGTAATTAGTAAACTTCGTGCATCAATGGGATTCCAATGTGTAATATCCTGACAACAGCAATTGCAATGCCTAAATCATAAGACAAGCTGGTACACATGCCATACTATCAATAGCAAACAACACAAACGTGGTAAATTTATCCAAACCTGAAAAAAACCTGAAAAATGTTCATGACACAAAATTTTAGGGTTACATTAAACCAGTACAGCGTGAATGAAATATATAGGATATAAATAAATAATAAAACTGATCAGATCTATGAAAGGAGCTAGCTTTCACTAGCTAATGTTAATCAACAGTGGGCTATAACAGTGGATAGCCTCTATTAAAAGCTGAATATCGTTGCTGTCCAATGAAAAACATGGATTTCTATTTTCTCTACATTATTGGAACACGACAGATACTGTTTACATTGTTAGGAAATTTTATGATTAATGGACTAATAGAAATGCTCCAAAATTGCTTGGGAAAAGTTCTGGTTTCATTGACTTACATTGAAAGTAAAGACAGTTTTTGTCCTCTCCAGTGTTAATTTCGTTGACGAAATATTTTCGTCATAGTTTTCGTCAACGAACCTTTTTTTCATGACGAGAACGAGACGAAAACTAACTAAAATCTACAGAAAGGATAAAAACTATGACAAAATTGATTGACACTTTAGTCAACGAATAAAAACGAGACGAACATGTTTGGCAGGGACTACATCCAATCAGAACTGACTTAGTTTTGTGAAAGCCGGGGATAAGTTAGGAAAACATCCAATCAGAATTACTTTGGCGTATATGGAGAGGCGGGACAAGCCGAGTAGCCATCAATCAAACGCACACTTACACAAATTTGGTCTAAACCCAGGAAGACTGTTCGAGCCTGTGAACTGTCGCTACTCATGATGGAACTAAGTTATCTAGACAATGTCAGCAGAGAGAAAGAGAGTTTAGTGTTTGTGTTTAAAGAAAATCACCACCGCGCTGGACATCAGCCCCCCAGCACCACCGTCAGCTAGCATTACCGCTGCTAACGCTAGTTAACCTGCTGTAAACACTGTATTAACTCAGTAAGGTGGTGTTAATGATAAGATTAGTTGATCAGGTATGTGGAAGCAGGTGAAGCGCTGTATTAACTCAGTAAGGTGGTGTTAATGATCAGATTAGTTGATCAGGAATGTGGAAGCAGGTGAAGCGCTGTATTAACTCAGTAAGGTGGTGTTAATGATCAGATTAGTTGATCAGGTATGTGGAAGCAGGTGAAGCGCTGTATTAACTCAGTAAGGTGGTGTTAATGGTCAGATTAGTTGATCAGGTGTGTGGGAAGCAGGTGAAGCGATGTATTAACTCAGTAATGTGGTGTTAATGATCAGATTAGTTGATCAGGTATGTGGGAAGCAGGTGAAGCGCTGTATTAACTCAGTAAGGTGGTGTTAATGATCAGATTAGTTGATCAGGTATGTGGGAAGCAGGTGAAGCGCTGTATTAACTCAGTAAGGTGGTGTTAATGATCAGATTAGTTGATCAGGTATGTGGAAGCAGGTGAAGCGCTGTATTAACTCAGTAAGGTGGTGTTAATGATCAGATTAGTTGATCAGGTATGTGGGAAGCAGGTGAAGCGCTGTATTAACTCAGTAAGGTGGTGTTAATGATCAGATTAGTTGATCAGGTATGTGGGAAGCAGGTGAAGCGCTGTATTAACTCAGTAAGGTGGTGTTAATGATCAGATTA
>CM038714.1:1939838-2000079 GCA_021613375.1 Megaleporinus macrocephalus | reverse complement strand
TTTTATTCGTTGACTAAAGTGTCAATCAATTTTGTCATAGTTTTTATCCTTTCTGTAGATTTTAGTTAGTTTTCGTCTCGTTCTCGTCATGAAAAAAAGGTTCATTGACAAAAACTATGACGAAAATATTTCGTCAACGAAGTTAACACTGGCACGGAGGAATACACAGATCAGCCTTAACATTAAAACCAAATTCTTGTATCTACACACATTTTCCATTTCATCACTTACCATATAGAAGAACTTACACTTACAGACTGTGGTCTGATCCACTTATACCAGCACAACACATACTAACACACCAGCCCCACCATGTTAGTGTCACTGCTGTGCTGAGAATGACCCACCACCTAAATAATGGGTGTGTCTCAGAACCTACTGAGAGTAGAGCTGGGAGATATGGGAAAAATCTTATCACAATAATTTTTTCATATCAGTTGATATCGATATATATCACAATATAAATCAAATTCACTCTGGGCTTTTTACTTTAACGAAGAAGTGAAGATATCAAAAATTAAAAATTTTGTTAAATTGTTTTTTATCCTCTGATTTATTTTATATTAGAAGATAGACAACTGTACTATAGAACATTACACAACTGTATTTCAAATAAATTAAACACACACACATCCTCTGTCTACTCAAATGGGGAGTTGGTTTAGCGATTCTGTTTTCGGTAGAAAATACATTTTCCCTCCTCGCGATTTTTGGTTCTAAAGTCAACTTTGCCTCAGCGTTCTCACTCGAACTCATACAGTATACGTATTTATTTATATCAATCAAGAAATTGCATCGATTAGCATAACGTGCGTCGATGCATCGCAAAGATACGTCATAGTCTACTGAGAAACCTTATTTTAACCTGATTTTAAGGAAGCATCGAACGCTTCCTCTGCCGCTAAGGCAATCCCATGATGCAACACAGGTAAATCTACGAGCAGTGAAGTGGTTTTAAAATGTGAGTTATTTTGATTTTCTCTGGAGTTTTAATGTGTTTCATGACATATAATCACTTAAAAACATTTACTTTGTAACAAATCATTGAGCATTTTTTCAGTTTTAAACTGGAGCCATTAGCATTTATGCTAGCGGGTTTTAAACCTCTAGCTATTGTTTTGGATGCCAGCCAGTAGCTTAGCAACTAGCTAAACCACCGATCGCGTGCAGTGGGTGGGAACAAGCTGTGACAGTCTCTCTCTAACCAGAGCATCTCAGTAATCTGTTTATGAGGAGAGATGATGAGAGAACACTGATACTTACACAGCTGCTACCTAGACAACCTACAGTTCTCTATGTTTGAGACACACCCAGTGCCTGCTCTGTGGGGGTCCTGATCATTGAGGAACAGGGTAACAAAGTATGAACTACAGTCTGTAGGTGTTGAACTGGAGCTAGTAAAATGGGCACTGTGTGTAGATATAAGGAGGTGGTTTTAATGTTATGTGTAAAGACCAAGACAATTATGAGTCCAGAGAATGAATACAATCACAATGGTGATCAATAAAAGAATAAAAGCACTGAGAACGTCCGGTTTGGTATTAATATCCTTGAGTATGTTGGCATGAAAAGCGTTACAGGACAAGTGATGCCACAGCTTGTAATGCTTTATGCAATTTACCCCGTACCAGACCTTGTGTTGATTCTTAATTATTTGGTGGGGGCCTTTGGCCTCAATTGTGTCCACGATTCTTTTGGAGAAAAAAAAAACAAAGAAGCGGGGAGGGGCAGAGGTCTAAGCACTTAAAGAGTGTTAGAAGGGCTGGCATAAGAGGCTCTCACTCCCTATAGACCTCATTAGGCCTTGAGCGTAAGTTGAGAGAGTCTGACCACTATACTCCACTGGAGAGCAGCTCCTGCCTTCAACTACATACTTTTCAAAAGTGCTTGTTTAAAAGTTTGTGGCTTACTTTCCACAGATAAACTGTAGTCCAAGAATAAAGAAGGGGCAATATTGTTTTATTAATTTCTAGACTGAGAAGCATGTTTCACCTGAAAATAACATTTTTCTTTTGTTTTGAAGTAAGATGTTTTAGTGTAAACAATAATTCTATGTTAATTCCATGTATGCCAAGCAGCCTGCGCCGGCCCTTCCTTTTTACGGAATGCCACTTTGAGCCTGAAGAGGCGATGCCGAGTCACTGTATCTCTGAGTCTGCCGTCAGTCCAACATGTGAGGATGAAGAAGTAGTGCTGTGTATTCTAACCTCTTATCAATCATGTTGAAGGTCCTGCTTCTCCCAGTTAGCCTATGAAAGGTGTAGTAAATGAAACCATGACTGAAGCTCTTGGCAAGTAATCGTTATCACCATCACCGCCACCCACACATGCAAAAAAAAGCTAAACAAGAGTTAACACGGGTGCTGCTTTCACCACTGGAGACCCCTGGGGTAAGGCTTGATGCTGAACTTGCAGCGTTTTTACTTTAGACTGGTAAGAAGTGAAGAGGGAGAAGGAGGAACTGTACATGACTTTGTTTCTTGTGATAGGAGCGGGCACCACAAGTTGCCAATGATATGCTGGCTCCCTATTTTTATATAATACCACTATGTTTAGTCAAAATTAGAGAGTTAGCAAATTATAGGGCAGCAAATTATATAGCAAATTAGGGCAGTATATATGGCAATATCTGGGTTTTATCAAGAGAGCCGCCAACCCCGTCCCACTTAAAAGCAGTAGCTGAACGAGAGGGCTGGACAGTGACCACCAGTGCATGAGCAGAGAGCTTGAGGCTGGATCTACAGATGGGTCAATATTTTTATTCATGTCTGTTTTTTCATATTTACTGAATTATAAATGCTTGAAGATGTAGAGGGTGAAGTTTAAGTTTCCCCTTTCACCAGTACCTAATACCTAACCCTACTATCTGTACTGCTGATGAAACCAAACTTCAAATCTCTAAAAGAATAACTTTACAGGAGAAGGAAACAACATACTTTCAATATAAGTCAATGTAATCAGAATTTTTTTTTTAATACCACTATGTTTGACTCAACTTTGGCCAAAACAGAGTTATTTCCCCTTTTCCTATAAATATATAGCAAAATATGCCAGTATATGGGTTTTATTAAGAGAGACACCAACAATATTTGTATTCATGTCTATTTTTTCATATTTACTGAACTATAAATGCTTAAAGATGTAGAGGGTGAAGTTTAGGTGTCCCACTTCACTCCAGTATTCACCCTAATATCTGTACTGCTGATAAAACCAAACTTCATATCTCCAAAAGAATAATTTTACAGCTGAAGAGAACAAGATTCTCAAATTTAAATTTTTATGTAAGTCAATTTTAAGTCAATGTAACCAGATTTTTTTATTATAATACCACTATGTTTGACTCAAAATTGGCCAAAACAGAGAGTTTTTCCCCTTTTCCTATAAATATGTAGCAAAATATAGCAGTATATATGGTAATATCTGGGATTCATCAAGAGAGCCACCAATGGTGTCCCCCTTAAAAGCAGAAACAAGAGGGCTGGACAGTGCCCACCAGTGCATGAGCAGCTGGGCTTGAGGCTGGATCTACAGATGGTACTATGGGTCAATCTAGAAAAATGAACAGCATTCATGCTGTTACTGTGATTAAAGTCTTAACACTGTAAAGTATTGTTAATGCAACCCTGCATTAATCTGATTATTATTATTATTTCTCCTATTTTTACAACATATGCTGAGGCAAAGAAAGGCTTTTTGAACTGTTTTTTTTGCTCCAGGGCCGCAGCGCCTGAATCCACTGCAGTTATATTATGTATTTGGGTCAGTTTGTGTCAGGCCGGCTCAGAGTTTGCTCATCAAGAGAGAGATTTTTTTCTCTCTCACTAATCTCTGCGTAATGCAGGAAACAAGAAACAGAATCTTACTGCTGAGGTTAAAAAATATTTTTTTTACTATTTTTAAGTCATACGGTGGGAAGATTAGACTACTTCTAGGGGACCCAACTCATGGCCCACCCATTAAACCACTAAAGCTCCCACAAGAAGATTTTACTGACCGTTTAAAATGCAAAATTGAACAATAATGTAGCCTCCAGAATTCTGTTCGACTAAACAATCTCATACTATGTTATGAACACCAGCAATATGAGGATTTGACTACTTCTGGGGGACCCAACTCATGGCCCACTCACCCAACCAATAAAGCTCCCACAAGAAGATTTTACTAAGCCAACCACTGAAAATGCAAAATAACACAATAATGTTACACTTCAGTGTAGCCCCTCAAATTCCATTCGACTGACCAATCATACTACGTTATGAACACCAGCAATATGAAGATTTGACTACTTATGTTGAGCCTTCACCCAATAGTGAGCGGTATCTGAGGTCTAGTTCCTTTGATTTTCTTCAGCTGCGATTCATTAACAGACTTTTTTCTTTTCTGCTTGGTTTCTCTCTTTGGTTATATTATATAGTTATATTTTATATATTAAAGTTGTTAAGTTAAATGTTTAAGTTGTAGTAATAATAGTAATAATAATAATAACTAGAAAAGTGTTTGGCGACGAGCCCTGAGTGAGTCCATGCAGTTTGGTGGCTGTAGGCTTAACAAAACCATGAGGTTTGGCTGTGCTCGACATGAATGGGACTCCATTGAGGGGATGGGGGATCCAATCAGCCTGTCCTATTCCTTCTCTAGGGGAAAATATTCCGGAACAAATCTGTTGTTTTCCGGAATCCAATCAGAAAGCAATCAGACCGGTGTTGATGTCTCCAAAACTGCAGGACGAGTTATGCAGTAATCTGCTTATGCAATGCGCAACTATATTAATAAAGGTTTACTGTACTGAGCTGTACCACATGGCCCACAGGTTTAAAACTAGAGGGGCCCCGGGACCCCCTAATTAGCCTCTTGACATTTTTATAATATAGTGTATTTGTAAATCTGAAAATTGTCAAATATTCCCAGGAGATTGGTGGGAGGAGTGAACTGTTACTAATTTCTCAATCCGAGGAGAAACATAGAGATGTCTGATCTCAGGTAACGTGTGGAAGACCTACCAACATAGTAAGCAGCTGGTAAACCATAAACGTTTCGTTTCTATTGAAAATTAAGCCACTATGGTGAGCCAGTTAATAGACAGCCAGTGCTAGATTGCTGAGCCAGTATGGGACCCCTGAATACCAGGGGGTATTCCACACACTGTCCACACACCCAGGCAGCATACGGCCTGTCAGAGGAGCGAACCTCTCAGACACGTGTTTTAATTGATTATCTTACGATATGAAAAAATCTGAAATGCATATTGCATGTGTTTTTGATGGTCAGCAGCGACAGGAGGACGCTAGTATAACAATCAAAAACCTTTAGAGACGAGTCTGACACCTGACCGAGACCTGGACACCTCAAGTACACATCAAGAGTCCAGACTGAGACCAGATTAAGATTTTTTTTAAATAGTATTTCTGTAGTTGCACAATTTCTTATGGTTATTGTTATCCGATTTATATTATCATCATCTTTTTCATTTTATATATATATATATATATATATATATATATATATATATATATATATATATATATATATATATATATATATATATAACTTGTCCCACACTTTTCAAAATATCAACAGCTCCAGACTATCTGTCTGGATTGTGTGATTCAGGTTTGTATACAGCTTTTTGGTTGGATGCACGGTTTCCATTAAGTGTGAATGGGATGGAAACCTGCACACCCATCTACTGTACACCTGCTCAATGGACAGACACGGTTTTGGATACACTAGCTCAGAGCAGACCTCCGAGCACAAATTCAATGTGTGTCAAACCCGCACTTGTCTTTTTTTCTATTCTTCTTTTATCATATAGTGTCCCATCAATTTTCGGCCTCAGCCAAAGTCTGTTGTTTCCTTCGTACTCAGTCAGGGCAGATCCCCAAATTCTAAGCCACACTCGTACTGACCCGCAGTCCTTTATTTGTTGTTTATTTATCTATTGTTTATCCCATAGAGTCCCATTCATTTTTAATCATACCAATAGTGTCCTAACAACCAATTAGTCCAATAACATCCTTAACTTGGATTGGTGGTCGTACCAGGAGATTTAGACAGAGGACTGAGAATTACTGATAATAGAACTATATGCGAAATAAGCCTCTATACAAAAATAGACTTTAATACAAACATTTTTATTCTTTAAAAATCATCTGATACACTTACATTCATTGTTAAATGGACAGTATTGTTTGTGAATTGCATGAAAATTGCATGAAATGAAATTCTAATATATATATAGCTCATTTGTAGCTCATTCAAAGCAAGTTTGGACAAAGTCTGCGAGATGTTTTATTACGATATGATTTAAAAACAGTGCAAAGCTGCTGCTGCTGTTGTTGTTGTGTACAGTCTTGTTATGCTGAATCTTCAGCCACGCTATTGTCACTGTTTGACATCAAAACAAACACAATATTGTAGTTGGAATGTAACTGCATGACTATGTAATTATGTAATTATGCTGCATTTACACACTGTGACTAAACAGTTCTAGCTCTTGACTTCTAGGGGTTAACAAAAAAAAAAAACAGCAGAAAGAAGTCGTGGAGTGCCACGGTGAGATTTCAGCGGCACAGGTTGAGCTTGAATACATTCACTAATTACCCTACAAACAAAGCCGTGCATTAATTTCAGGCTCCAAACAATGAGGATTATGTTTGGAGAGGTTGGACCAGACACAGCCCACCTTTACCTCACATCCCCCTGCCCTCTTTAATCCGGCCTCAAGCTGATTGAGTCACGGCTTGCGTAGGGTCACCAGGAGCTCTGTAATTCCTAAGACTAAAGTCTGAATGCTAATTTGGGCGACAAAGAGAGCTTCTGTTGCCTGTTTTTTTTTTCTTGTTGCTGTCGGAGATCTGGTGCAGGGAATCAAAGAGCCTCCCCCGGCTACACACACAGAGGAGGATATTCAGATGCATGCAGTTGACTAGCTAAATCAATTAGTTAAGTCTAGATGTCTGCATGACTAGAGTTTTAGAACAGCTTGTATGGTGCAGTGTGTATCTCCAGCTGTTTCCAGCATTAATAATACTTATAGAATGTCTTTATTTCTGCTGTTCATCAAATAAATGTTCATAAATCATATTATTAACCACAAAACTGCAGCTTAATGTATATGACCTCAAAACTGAAGATGTATTTTGTTTGTTTTACAAACTACCACTTGGAATAAGATATATCACAGAAACACAAGAAGTTATGATTTTTCTGACTGTTATTGTGACTATGATTTAAATTGTAATTCTTTTTATAAATCAAGGTTTTTATTTTGCCTAGAAGACAAGAATCTCACTTTTATCTGGCTTGAATGTAGAAGCAAGACCTCTGACTTTAGTATGCTTGTTATTGTGGGTGTGATGTCACAACGGATGGGAGTTTGGTGAGTCTAGAGGCAGCTTGTATTGTGCAGTGTGGACGTTTCCAACATAAATAACATTAAAAAAACGTCTGCTGTTTAATCTGAAGTTTTTCTGTTAATAACATGATTTATGAACCTTAGTTTGATAAAGTATGTAACCTCAAAGCTGAAAATGTATACATATGTTTTTGGTTTGGCTTACAAACTACCGATTTAAACAAGAATGATTTAAGGGACAATATCTAATTGCGGCTATTATTGCGAATTTGATTTCAATTGCGATTTTTTTCTATATCGTCCAATGAAAAACAAGTCTCCAAAATTGCAACTTTACAGGGGAGTCCAAAAACGTACTTTATTTTCAATGTAAGTCAATAGGACCAGAATTTTTTCAAAGCTATTTTGGAGCACTTCTATTGGTCCATTCATCATTACATTTTCACACAATGTAAACAACCATGGTCATATTCAAATTTTGTAGAAAACTCATAATCAGCAAAAATGGAGAAACATGATTTTCTTTGGACAATGATGATATATATTAAGTTTTTTTTGGCCAAGAACACAAGAATATTAACTTTTTCTGGCTGGAGGCTCGACCGCTGAATGCCGTTTGCCAGACTGACACCAAGTTTTTGTGGGTGTGATGTCACAACACGTGGGCTTGTTTAGTCTACAGGCAGTTAACATGCTCTGTGTTCTACTGGGCAGTGTGTACGTTCAGACATTTTCAACATGAATAACACGTAACGAATGCGTCTATTTCTGCTGCTTAATCTGCAGTTTTACTTATATGTGAGCTCAAAGCTGAACATGTATTTGGTTCGTCTAACAAGCTACTGCTCTGAACAAGATATCACACTAACGGGTGGGGCTGAACGATTTGAGGAAGATATCTAATTGCGATTTTACTGACTACTGTTGCGACTAAAAGCAAGACCCCTGAGTTTAGTGTGCCAGGCTGCCACTAAGTTGTGGGTGTGATGTCACAACACGTGGGTATGGTGAGTCAACAGGCAGTTCACATGCTCTGTGTTGAGTCCAGATGTCTGTGTGACTAGCATTTTAGAACAGCTTGTATTGTGCTGTGTGTATGTCCAGACATTTCCAACATAAATAATACTTTTAGAAAATGCTTCTGTTTAATCTGCAGTTCTTCTATAACATTATTTATGAATATTTATTGGATAAAGTATGTCACCTCAAAGTGGAAAATGTATATGTTTTTACTCACAAACTACTGCTTTAAACAAGAAAAAACATGATTTGGGGAAAATATTGAATTGTCATTTTACTATTTTAATTCAAATTGCAATTATTTGTTTTATCTTTCAGCCATCAAAATAAGAATAACCTTTTCTGGCTTGAGGTTTGAGCCCTAAATGAAATATGCCAGACTGTCACCAAGTTGTTGCAGTTGTGATGTCACAACACCAGAGGGTTAGGTCGGCCTACAGGCACTTAAGCTTTAAGATGGGAAGTTTAGCTTAACAACACAGAGTATGTTAAGTCACCATTGTAGTTAATGTAGGCTATATTGCAAAAAATTTAGCTCTTGCCACACGAAAATTCTCTTTAGTTGCATTTTCATTATAAAAACTTTAAATGAATCAGCCCAAAGAATAGGAGTACAAGAACCTCTCCAGTTTGAAAAAACAAAGCAAAAATAAGCCTGAACCACAGTTCAAACCAGTGTGTGCACTCACTATCCAGCCGTGGAGGAAGCTCATGCATCTTTTATACAGTGATAGGAAACAAGGTTGCAGAGAAGGCGTTCGGTTCCATAGGAATAATGATGAATCGGAGACATACTGCTGTAACATGTTTGACCTTTCAGTGACGTTCTGTTTGGTAACTGAAATGAGAGATTCTAGTATTAATTCCAGTGGAGGACAGTTCTGGTCACGGAGAATCAATATCCTTGAAACACGACGTGGATAAATCTGGCTTCTCCAAACGACATTAGAATGATATGATATCAGTCCCGGCCTGTCGCCCCTGCCCTAATGGCAGCGCATGCTATCAGAGAGGCATTCTCAAATGTTGACCTTCAAATGCTCGCTGGTGCCAGAAATTTGAATAATGCTCATCCTTTCTCTTAGCACACACAGTGAGTCAGATCGAGTGCGAATGGAGGTCACGGGCCAGGTTTTTCTGGCTTTGTTCTTGTTTATGAAATGATTGAAGTGAGGGTTTGTTGTGATGGAACTGACCCTAGCGCAGAATTTATGTGGGCGCTCGGCCTGCATTGTGCACTCAGCTCTTTCTCTGTGGTGAGGAAGAGAGAGAGAGAGAAAGTGGGAGAGAGAGAGTAAATATTACCACAGCAACAAAAACTAACTGGCACTTCAGCTTCTCTCTGAAGTCGGCCGCCGATTCTCCACACAAGGCTGGCATGAAAGGATCCACCAGCTCCCTGAACCCAGAGGAGCCCCAGACTCGTAATTATGATAATATGGCTGAAAGATTTTAACAGCCAAATGACTTTCCTTCCAATGACGACGACCTTGGAGGTGCATGTATTGACCTTTCAGCTTGTTGGAGTGACCGCAGCTAGATGAAATAGTGATCTGCCGAGCGACGCTTGAGAAACTCTGTGTTTTCTAGTTGGTCTTAAGCCCCAGCGTGAGAACTGCGCGATCAGCGATTGTTGTGAGATGTGAAAGATTGATGCACTTGCCATGAACGAGTGTTAGTCATGAAAGAGCAAATTGCATTGGACTGCTTCATACAGTCCAGCACATTGAGCTCACTATCTTCAGAACAGAGACCTCCGCTGCACCCCTACTATTATATTCCACGTAATTATAGTGATCGCAAGCACTGGAGAGAGAGAGAGAGGGAGAAGGAGAGAAAGCATGAGCGAAAGAGGGAACGGCTGTAGGAGAAGTGACAAAGCAGCCTCATCTTTCTCTCTCTCTCTCTCTCTCTCTCTCTCTCTCTCTTTCTCTCTCTCTCTTTCTTTATCTGAGTGTGTGTGTGTGCAGTGCCCACATGTGCCAGTTAAGTCTAAAGCTCTCAGCTAGCGTGCGTCACTGTGACATCACGACTGGCCAGAAGTGCTCTGCAGGATCACTGCCTAGTGGATTAAAGATGGCAACGCTTAAAGAAATGCCAGTTCTCGTCAGCTTTATGTCTTAAGGACTAATAAGGCCACCAATACGGACATCAAATGTGCTCGGCAAATAATCCGCCCAAGTTTATGTAAGTAAAAACGTCCAGTAAAGCTTTTAAACATGACTTAATTTTTGGGCTAAAATGATCCGTTGCCAGATGCTAATAAAGGGTGCTTATGAATCGTTTTAATTAGCCTCAGTATTTTCTCTTATACAAGATGCTGTTAAATTGAGACATAACAGTGATGATCTTTATCTGTTACTGCATTACACATTAAAAACCCTTCAGCTGAAGACTTGCTGAGCGGTCAGACCTGTGGTTGCAGTTACATTAAAGCTTCTTTATTGCATTTATTTGATGACTTGGTTTACAAATAGTGGGAGTCTAATAGGATTATGAATGATGTGTGTTATTTGTTCTGTGAACCCATATATTGGTGTGTCAGTGGTTAAGCCCTTGTCCTGTGCTGCCCAGCTTCAGGCTCATTTATAAACAAGTAGGTCCACGTCAAACGCTGCAACCGTCAATGCCCCCATACTTGCATCTATAGATCAAGTATTTACGTTGGCTTGGATGTTAATCAATAAAGCCACTAGAGGGCAGTCCAGAGTCTTACAACAAATGGGTCAAAATAATGAAACAACAACAAAAGCAATGAAAGAGCCAGCATTGTGGACAGTGGTGGGCTGTGATACTTTGCAATATGGGGACAGATAGTCTTAGTTAGTTAGCTAGCTATCTTCATTAGCCCTTGTCTGACTGACAAGCCTGACAACCAAAACGCAAAATGTGGCTTCATAGACAGAAAATCCCCATAAAACCCACAGCTGATTATCAAGGGTGTCTATAAAGGTTTAGTTTGACCTTTCCCAATGGGTGCTAATGTTAGCTAGGTAGCTAAAGTTAGGGACCAGTAGCACAAAGCTTATTATTATTCATGATTATTGTTATTTTTTACTCATTTAAGATTTTGAACTTACCTTGTCAGCTGCAGTCCTTCGTTCTTTTCTTTCTCATTACAAGGACAATGGTAGAATGACAATTGAGTAATTTTATTGTATTTGATCTATCTGAACAACAAAGAACACAGCTCTGTGGCATGTGTATGACAGCTTTAGCCAAAGCAGTAGAAGCTTGTTTGGTATGTCATGTATTAACAAGCAAATTTTCACATCTTTGTTTAATTAAAAGTACTTTACAACTTCCAAAAATGCACATTTTGGAGGCAAAAGAACTAAAATATCAACAGAATGTGAGGGAATAACAATTTGCTGTTATGTTGAAGATTCCTGTGTATTATGTTGCTCACCAGCTATCCCTGACTTGCCCTGTCTCGTAGCACCACTTTGTACCCATAGCGGTGATAGTGAGGCAATGTAGCATTGAGTCTGCCATCAGTCCAGCATGTGAGGATGAAGAAGTAGCACTGCTGCCCCAACAACATATTCTAACCTCTTATCAATCATGTAGAACAGGTAGCCAATGAAAGGAACAGTAAACACAACAATGGCTGCTTTTGGTACCCGAGTTGATGATTCTCTCAGACATCAGCTCAGCTCAGCTCACTTGGAACTTTGATGGACGGATACCAAAAGTAGTACCAGTTGCCACATTCACCTACTTGGAAACCAAAACCGAGTCACGCTGGTACCATGCAGTGGAGAAGCAGCCATGTAGTAGATGTTGGCGATTGCTTGTGTAAAAACAAATAGTGTTGCACAGAAATATTGTGATTGTTTAACTAAACCTGTATGTATGTGGTTGTATCCTGCTCTGCCTTACTCCTCCAAGACTGCTGCTTAACCAGACGGCATGTCAATAACAGCAACACAGCTGTGAGTTAATGTTTGCATTATCACAGCATGCACTGCCAAGCCCAAGGCCAGCCAACGCTGAAACTCCAGAAGACTTGTTTAGGGAAGGAGGCCTGACTATTAAGTGGAATGATGGCTACGCTGGCGCTGAACCCCAGAGACAGGCCATGAATCAGTCATGCAAGGGGTCAGCATCCTGCTGTAACCGGAGGGAGGCAACGATTTGGGGCCGACTGGAAGCGCCTGTGTATGTTTTAAGGGGATTCTTTGCAACCCCCCGTTCTTTGCAACATTTTGGATGATCCTTTTTTGCTGTGATGAAAGGTTCATAATAGAGATTCCACTGCACCCTCAGCGCCCATCCCCTAAGTCAGCGAAATAAATCCTTCCCTCATTGAGAAACCCTGGAAGAGGATCGTCTCGGCAAACAATCTTTTCCCATTAGGAAATCTCGCCTTCTTTCCTTTCCGCCTCCCCCAAGATAAATAGGAAGGTCTGTATAAATACTTTGCGATGCAACAATGAAAATAAAGGGCCCAAGTGGCCAGCTAGGCACCTGTTTGTGCACTCATCCTTCCACCACAGCTCTTTTTAGCAGCCTCTTGCATTCGTGAGTGACAGTGAGGGTGGAATGCGCCATTGTGGGGTTCGGGGGTGGGGAGGTTGAGGGCTAAGCATGCATAAAGCTGCCACAATAGAGTGCGCAGCCTTGACTGCACGCCCTGATATGTGAGCTGCGCTCTGGCGTGGCAGCCGAGCCCGAGTCGAGAAAGACTAACTAGATATTAGAAAGACCAAAATCAATCAGACGTCATAAATTTTGAAACAAGGTACGGGTCCCTTCCTTATTGCTTCCAACAAGAAGTTGGATTTTTTATTCATTTGAAGAGACTCAGTGTTGAGTATAACTGGTTTTAAGGCTTTACTGGATTGAAATGGTAAATTCAGGTTTAGTTTTTTGCCTGTTTTCATCATCCCTCCTTCAAGTAGTGCCCATCCATGTTTATACCGTGTGTCTTCGTAGTCATCTTATTTGAAGGTCTGGAATCTATCAGCTGTTATAAGTGGTGGAGCAGGGTATAGATCCCCCTTCCTACCCTTCCTTCAGTTTTGGTCCATACATAAGGCTGGGCGATAAAACGATAACGATAATTATCGCGAAATAGCTTTTCCTTGATAGCACTAAGACGTAGTCGATAGAATTAAGTTCCGTCCATGTTTTGAGAGACAACAAGAACAGACAATGAGAATGAGGTGGAAGCAGACAGGACAGAGTGTAGGCATAGCAGCAGCTTAACCAACGTGCTAGTAATTTGGTTACTGCAGGCGTCACAGTCGAGCAGAGAGAATAAAATAAGAGAAAATGACAACAGAAGCGTTAATAAACAGGTAAACAGGTGCTGTCCTGCTGCTGTGTTGATGAAGCTCTACAGGATGTTTGATCTTCAAGGTCTTGTGTACAGCAGTTCTACTGTTGTGATCATCTCCACTGTGCAAAGCTGACAGAGCATCTGTGTGAAACACTTCCACAACTTTAGATGCACGCGAGTGATCTCAGACAGACAGGCCTCATTACTGATGCAGCCCACGTGACCGGCTCATCTTTTAATTTATAAGCCGGCATCAAATTTGTGACCTACTTCTCTTCCCCTGTACCCGTCCCTGTTTGGCAGGCTTGTCACTTGTACGTTTGGGACTGTTGACGACTCCTCGGCAACTCCAGCGTACCTGTACCTGTTGTTGAGCCCAGAGTTAACCTGTAACCTGACTTTTCTGACTTGTGACCCGGCTTTTGGTGCGAGGGGACAGATGTCGGAACGCTGGCCATAGTTTCTCATCACGCGATCCGAGCAGGTCGAGCGAGCTCCTCATCAGCATGCGGAGATGCCACGTGTGATGTCTGCCAGAGTGGCCTCCATTTTTCCCTCTCTTCCTTCCCTTTTCCTTCCACATTCGGCACAAGTGGCACATCAGAGCCAAGAGCTTATTTAATTCCCCCTCTAAGCTATTAACAGACTTGGCAATTAATTTTGAAATGACGACGCAACCAGTCTCATTCCGGGATCTTTAGAAGGCCGGGATAAAATGTTTTAGTGCTTAGTCGAGCTGAATTGCACTGTTCAGGTGAAGTGGATTCAAATTGGATCTTTTCTTCTTTTTTTTTGCTGTTTGTTTTCTCTGCCCCTCCTCCAAGCTGTGCTGTGTGTTTTCCCACATCCATTACGCCCCCCCCTTTCCCAACATCAGCTTCATTCTCTTCATATTTTACTGGCAATTTCTTTTGCAAATAAGATATTTGACTGCCGCAACAGCTGTCGAGGCGATAGCATAGCCGAGCTTCAGAGTACATCCCATGAAACAGTCCCTGATTGAATGGATATTTTGTGCTATTTAGATGTATTTTTTTTCGACAGAGCCTTGAAAAGCAGCCAGTCCATCCCTGCAGACTGCCCCGGGGGTCTCGGGGAGAAGACGCCTAATACAGATGCAACCTGCAATTACCTCACAGCTATGACACATACAATTCCCTGAACCTGGCACGTCTTCGTACTCGCTTCTACAAGTGCCAGAACGCTTGACAGGACACAAATACTGCATGGACTTGTCTTCCAACGCTTTCACCGACCGCTGTTTCTCTTTACGGGGCGGACACAGCTGGGGCGGTGATTCTTTTATTTCAAGGGGCCTGTGGCTCACAATGCTATTGTATAACAAAATGCCTCATTATATCCGTCAGCTGTCCCCTACGTCGTCATGAACGTGCGCTAAGTTTGTCTTCGTTTGACGTCTGAGCACAAACAACAGTTGGCACATGTCCACATCCATCTCTGCTGCGGGAGCTCGACGTTAAGGCCGTGTTTAAGGAACATGATAACCTTTTCTTCTGTACTGGATTGAGTTAGAGGGGTAACCTCTGGCAACCTCAATTTCTGCTTCACACCATTCTTTCACATTTAGAAACGTAAGACCAAAAGGTCAAGCTGCTGTTCGGATCTAAAAGCAGTAAATCGCCAGTTTGGCGTCCATTATTGAATGTAAAGGATGAGAAATCAGGAAGATATTCTGTTTAAAAAGATAGATGATGCAAGAAGTGTTACACATTTTGCTACAAGGGATCAAGGAAACTTTGTTTTCATTACTTTCGTTATTTACATTTAATCCAGTTGTAAACTCGCACTAAGCGTATCCCTTGAATAATATACATTGTATATTGCAGTTGGTCTTAGGACCCTAAGCTCATAGTCTAAAAGCCTTTATCTTAGAAATATGTGTATTTACACCAGTATGAACAGCAGGTATCATTAGAAGAGATGTAAATGAGCAGGAATACAATAAAAAGTAGCATAAATATCTTATTCTGAAAGAACTAGATCATATCTTGAGCACTGGTTTGAAGAACAAAGTTTAGTCCCAGACATTGTATGAATGTATTCAGTTCCTTCAGCAGCAATCTTGTTTTAGCTTAATGAAGTACTGAGCAGTCAAAGCAGGTATTAGATGAGAACTGTAAATAATACTGGGTTGACACAGGGAAAAGCTTGGAAAAGGTTAAATAAACACACTGATATATGTAAAACCACTATATGTATATATATATAACAAAAATAATTAATAATCACACCTGGTTGTTGGAATAATAGCTATATGATGCTATGATGCTATTATTATAGCTTTATAAAAGCTATTTAATGGTACTCTCAGTAAAAGTTCTATTAACCTTTAGGAGATTGTCTGTTAGTGTGAGTTTCTGTATGTAGTTATGTTCTCTCGGTCTACACAATGTTGCTTTTTAGTTCTGTTTTGCTTAGCATTTACACATACAGTCCAAAAGACTAAAATCATATATATATATATATATATATATATATATATATATATATATATATATATATATATATATATATATATATATATAAATGTATGATGCTGCAGGGTATCATTTTATGATACGTATATGTTGATGCTTCTGAGTTTAAATCAGCCCTTCGTCTTTACATTTATATGTTTTCTGTTCATCTTGTATTCTAAAGCAGTAAACCACTAGAGGCTGCACATTGCAGTGGTTTTCCCAGAAGCAGAATAAAATGGCCACCATGGAAAAAAATGGTCCCTATATATATATATATATATATATATATATATATATATGTGTGTGTGTGTGTGTATTTTACAGCACTGAGCCTTATTCGCATTGTAACAGTGACTGCTGCAGGTTGCAAAGAGGATCTGTAGAGTGGATTAACTATGATTAAATCTGTGTTTGGTTTACCTGACGAATTGCACTAGAGGATGACCCCAGGATTGAACACAGCCTGAATTTCTGAACCGACTGAGCTGTTGTTGTGACCTTTTCCATACCGTTCCACAATGCAATGCAATACCTCACTGACCATTTCATTTGTGCTTTTTTTTATTTTGGAGGAATTTGACCTCCACGTTTAACCCATGAGTGCAGTGAAACACCCACATACACACACACACACACTAGGGGGCAGTGACCACTTGCAGTGAAGCGGTTGCCACAGCACCCGGGGAACAGTTTGGGGTTAGGTGTCTTGCTCAAGGGCACTTCAGTCGTAGTGACAAATCGTAATGAAATTGGATTGATTTATTAAGGCATTCATGTTTGAACTTGAGATGAAACTTGAGTTTTCTGTGGGTGACTTTCTCTACCTAAGCCTTTGTTCATTCATTTGACTATCATTGAGTATAGAAAGCCTATGGTTACGCTATATGTCAACATGTGAAACAGGCATTTAGCAAACAAAACTGTAAAGTCTGTCCATTTCCAGCCCATGGGTGGAATTCTGGTTAACTACATGTAGACAAGTTATTCATAGGGTCAGAGCTGTATATACGTATTATATGCCCATAAGACTAACATTAACCTAATTAGAAAGAAACCCCTAATTGGGGCTTTAAGGAATATAGAGACTATGAACTGATGTGCTTCGGTGCCTTACTTGTCTTACTGTCCTAATCCCCAGTGTTGTGAAAAATAAAAAGAAGAAGAAGAAACAGAAGAAGAAGAGGAGTGATCCCGTGTCCCCCTCCCCTGACAGCTCCATCATCTACATCGCTTCTTTCATGCGACTCCCTGGGCCAGACTCCACAGCCAGAATGAACTGTGAGCAGGACTTCGGAGATGGGGGCATGAACGTCACTCTCACCCTCAGGTTGCTCATGCACGGCAAGGTAGGACACACATACACACACGCACGTACATACACACACACGCCCACCTCCGCTCACAGCTCCTCCTGAAATAGCAACATCTAACAGTAGAAGCTCCATATATTATGCTGCTGATCCTCAAACGAAACCATGCGGCAGTCTCCGACAGCGACTCTCACGCTACGCTGCCTTCGGGAAACTGGAGCTAGATGTTTAGCTCTAATGGGTTTTAAATGAATACTTAACACCAGATGACGTTAAGGTTATGCAAATAAGATCAAGATAAGTGGTCACCTCCACTCACCGCCATCTTTGCATTTTGAGGTGAAGTGGTTCTTTTGAAAGTGCTGGAGATTTGAGGACGCAGGTCGTCGGTTCATGCTGAATCATTGGTCAGCTTGGAAGAACTGGGTCAGGGCGGCATCAGATTTGTCACAGCCGCTCGAGGATTTCCAATGCATCGCTGTCGTAGCCGATGCCCAAAGCTAACCGGTCAACATGCCGGCCGTTTGCATATAATTAAAAGAATGTATGTGAACGCAAGCGGTTGGTGTATAAACCTGCGTTTAATTACATGCAAATGGCAAATTTCACAGTTGCTTAAGGATCATGCTTTGCTTGCATAGCCAATAGCCACAAATCTTCGTGCTCTCCATTTCCATGTATTTAAACGCATGTATATAAACGCAAATGCACAAACATGCATATGATTACATGCGGATGGCAAATTTTATTAGCCATTTGCATGGACTTACCAACGAATACGCCGTCAACTGAAATATTTATACACAGCAGAATCATAAATAAGTAATTGCAAATTACTGCTCTGCAAATTAACCCCTTAAACTGCAAAGGCCTCTTGGACACCCACTGTTAACTCCTTACTATGTTATACACATATTTGCTTCCCAGCCTATTTAATATTTTAATATGCATTAGTTATGTTATAATAAGTCTTAGCATTAATACCTCAGAAAGAAGTTCATGGGGTTGCTTTTCAGGCATTTTGGACCGTAAAATATTTCACTGAAGTATGTAAGAAAGTATGTAAGATGTTTTTAATGCTCCATTATAATGACCTGACTGTCTAGTGGAACTGCAACTAAATAAATATAAAGGTTTAACCCTTTAATGCCAGTGCAATACCCAAAAAACCAAACACGTGATGTGATTTTTTATGTATTTAATATATTTAACAATAAGTGCGTATTGAGTAGCCCCCTTAACATGAGCTTGCATGCTGGCTTGGAAAGAAATCACAGCGCATGCAGCAATAAAAGGTCTTTTATAAAGAGATAGAAAACACAGTAGCTCCCAGAAAGCTTTGATTCTATACGCTTCTGTATTTAACTAACATGTACACGCACGCTCTGTAAGCCTTCTGGCTGCGAGTTACCAGACAAGTGTCTGAAAAGACCACCAGCGAGACGTCAGCTTAATTGCTTTCTGATTTGACATCAAGGTTGGAAAAATAATACAAATCATAGACTTTGAGGGCCTATTTAGTCATCTCTGTGTACGCAGCCGGTAACGAATGCTTTCCAATTAAAAGAAAAAATATGTACTAATGCCCAATTTCCTTCCATGTATTCACTTCTCAGAACCGCTTCTTACTTTACAAAAAAACGATACAAAATAATACAAATCTCCTGCTCACGCTGGCCCTGAAATGGTGAAATGGAACGGTGAAGGGATTTGTTGTGGACATTGGCGGGCCTTTTCTCCGTGCAGGGCTGGGTGTCGAGGCCTCATTCGATAGTGATCAGACGGGTTTGTTATAGGCGTGACCAGGCCCAGCTCACAGACGTCTAAACCCACAGACAGATGTCTGGGGAGTGCTGCTAATCAATATCCTGACATTTGGCTCATGTTGTCTTCTTTTTGTTTTTTTCGCAGGAGGTCGGAAGCATCATAGGCAAGGTGAGCATCTCTAAATCTCTAGGCCTTTGTTGGTCATTTGCATGATATTCTTGTTTTCTGATGCAGATGAGATTTCTTAACTTGTATCCTTTAGAGGATGAACGGTAGTACACTTGTATTGACTTGCTATTAAAATGTAATAACTAGGGCTTATATGTAAAATATATCATTTATATAGTTAATCACAACGCAGTTAATTTTTTATAGCTATATGATAATACAAAATAGAAAAAGACAATATGAGCTACAGTAAAACGCATTTATTACTTACTTATTACTAGTAATTCAATAACAATATTTTTTATCTTGTGGACATAGCATAAATATGATGAATATGAAATCTAAACATGAAACTCAGAGCACAGTTTCCATTGAGTATATATATAAATACACTTAAATATATTTAAGGTGTACGAAGAAGCTGCTGTTTACTTTATGTGAACATTTCATGATGAATGGACCAATAGCTTGGAAAGAATTCTGGTTTCATAGACTTACATTGAAGGTAAAGACAAGTAAGGTTGCCCTTTTGAAGACACTTGGAGACGAGACCTTGAGCTTTCTAGTTTGCCGTTGCTGCTTTTGTTAGTTTGCTGCTGTTAGTTTTACCCATAGATCTTGCGTAGGCACTGTCCTGCTGAAGGTTACGCTTTAAAGCCCATTTAAAAGCTGTGTTTGAATGAAAGGGCTACAATCAGGAATTCTATCATAGCAACATAAAGCACACTGCAGCTTGGGTCAGCATGCACTGCTACTGATAAATGGTGAAAAGGAAAGGAAAAAGTGTTTGTGGTATTAAAAAATGTAGTGCTTTTATTAATGGACTACACTAACGATTTATAAGCAAGCTAGCTTCGACAGCTCTTGTTGTTATGTATTTTACAAAATAAGAACTAATAATAAGAAATCCGAAATCAGATAAAACTATTTTACAGCAATTATATCCTAATAAAACATTAAAAAGATTATTGGAATTATTTCACAATATTTTTACAGTAAAATTCTATATTCATTATCTTACAGTGCAATCAATCCATCCTACTAATCTAACTCATCTCATCTATTCTATAATAACTAGAGATGCACTGATACCTAATACTTTAGTACACATCAGTACCGACACCAACTCTGTCTGACATCATAACCTATAAGTCCTGATATTTATACAGTTACACTTCAATCAGTCTACCTTTATTTTAACTTTTTTTTTATTACAGTTGCTAAACAAATAGGGATTGAAAATAAATTAAGATGCATTTTAATGAGTACCTAAAATGTAAAAGAAACAATAAGAACAGAGACAAAATTAAGATAAATCATAAAAGAAAAACAAATAAAAACTGAATAAGAAACTAAAATCGGGTAAAAAATAAAAAATAAGTCAATAAAAATAGATATAAATATAGTAGTAAAACATAATAGTAAAAGAAATAATAATAAAAAAATTATAAAAGTAATAATAAAATAATAATAATAATAGTACAGTAATAAAAATTAAGATAAAAGAATGGTAAAGGAAATTGAAATACAAATAAAAAAATGAATAAAAAAACAAGTATCCAAATCATTAAACGGTTAACTAAAATAAAATAAAACACTGGCAGGTGCGGAGGTGGTTAGAAGTTAAGAGTTTAAACTGACTCTGAGCTTTAGTGTTTACTGCAGTGAGGTCCTGCTCGCTGGTACTGCTGGAGCTAAAAGCAGATTTTCCCAGTTCAGTAAAAGCTCTAGGAACCTGAAGGGTGATCTAGTCACTGGAGCGTGTTTTGTAATTTGTACTATTCTCAGTGAACATTGTTGTGATATATGATGGCATACAGCCAGAAAGTGCTTTAAAAATAAAAAGAAATTTGGCTCAACCAATGTGTTTCTTGACGCACATCAAGAGAAGACCAGCCAACCTTTTCATATAATAAACAGTGGTGTGTGCTGTAGGGGTCACCAGTAATGAATCTTAATGCTGAATGATATATAGAGTCTAATGGTTTTAATGTGGCTGCAGATGCATGTCTGTAGATCACGTCACCGTAATCCACTTACTTTAGTATATTGTATGTTCTGCGTCACAAATAAATCATACTCAGCTGGACTGAATACTGTGTGCCTGTTGGATCACATGCCTTAGAGCTAGTTTGGTTTATTTACTATATCGTTGCTGTCCAAAGAAAAACATGCATCTCCATTTTTGTCTGTTTTGATTTTTCGACATTATTTGAACGCAGCAGCCGTCGTTTCCGTTGTGGGAAAATCTCAACAGACCAAAAGAAATGCTACAGAATAGCTTCTGGTTCCATTGACTTACACTGGAACTAAAGACTCGTTTTACTCTCTCCTGTAAAGTTGTCATTGAGGAGATACTGGACAGTGACGATATATGTTTAGTATACATCACTCAAGCTACATCTCTTAGCATCAGAGCGCTAGCAAACATCACCATCGTTCGCTCCGCCAGTAGCCGCGACTTTCAGGGTTTTTTTCTGCTCAGCTGAAGGAACGCCCATTTGCATGTTTGCTGGCATAAGCTGGAGACCTGTAGGTCATGTAAACTAAAATCATAGTGACTGACTATTAAGGTTGTTAATCTCCAACCGCTCAATTAATATATATATATATATATATATATATATATATATATATATATATACACTGATGATGCAAATTGGTTACATTTCTCATCTCATATCGTTTAATGCTCTGGCTGACATTGTTTATCCCTGAAGGCAGCATGAATGGAGCTGTCTGTGGTGATTTCATAACAGCAAAGCCCATCATCATTAACATGCAGTGTGAAAATGCCACGTGTTTGTGTGTGTGTGTGTGTGTGTGTGTGTGTGTGTGTGCTGCTCTTTTGAGCTTTGTGCTGTTAGCTAACTCGTACTCTGAGACCTGCAGCATTTCTGCACATACACAAACACACACACACACTGTTATAGCATGTCCTTGGCTCTCAGAGAATCACTCCCGACACAGAAGCTCTCTCTTCAGAACCAGGCTGCTAATAGGTCCCTGGGTTTTAGCCAGTGTTTTGCCTTCTCCGCTGAGATCATATGTGCTACCCTACAGATGCTACATGTAGAGCTGGTAGAGTCCCAGTGATACTGATATCAGTACTGGAATCTATATAGTGTGTGTGTGTTTTAGGATAAGGCTACCCTTACATTGTGCTTAAGAACCTTTAAAATTCCTTTATTAGTGGTTATCAGATTTTTTACAAGGTATTAATATGCAGTTATAAGACATTGAATATGATTGTGTGATGCAGCTGACAGGTTTAAAGCTGACTGATGAATGTGTTTGTTGATCCCGCTAGATCAAGGAATTCCTTTAAGTAAGGCAGTGATGGGAAATCGATTCCAAAAGAATCAGGGGGCCTGTAAGCTGTTAAAGTAGCCAATTACAGATTCACTCTGTTCCTCGTTTTGAGCTTTATTAGAACAGAATTGCCTGATTTAAAAATCTATAAATAAATAGAGATGAAACAAACAAACAAAATGTAGTAAGTAAAAGTACAGATTTTTAAAAACACTTACGAACATAGAAACTAGGTTCCTAACCTCTGCTTATTTGGAATTGTCGTCATACCTTCCTTCGTCGGTGACTGTGATGTAAAGTGGTCTGAAAAACTGCCAAATCAAGTCAAGTTTATTTATATAGCGCTTTTTACAACGATGTTGTCTCAAAGCAGCTTTACAGAGTTTTGAAAACAGACAGTTATAACATATATCCCCCAGTGAGCAAGCCAGAGGCAACAGTGGCAAGAACACCTCCCTCAACTGGAGGAAGAAACCTTGGGAGGAACCAGACTCACAAGGGGAGACCCATCCTCCTCTGGTCAAACAGTATTTACAGTTTGAACTAAATACCAAAGAAAGGAGCCTCTGTTTGAAATCTGGATAGCAAAGCTTTAGAAGCTGCACAGATAGAGGCAGTGTATGACTGAGGCAGTCTCTGGCTGAGGCAGTCTATGACTGAGTCTTTATGTTAAGTGGGCGTGAGCTGAAACAGTCCCATCCTATCTCAATGCTGGTTCATCTGGATGGCACAGTGATGTAACTGAGGGTGTAGCAGTAAATGGACAGGTGAGCTGGCTGGTGATGGTGGGGTGATGGCCTGATGATCAGTCCTTCAACAGTGTTCAACAGACAGGAGGACAGTCATTTCCTCAGGAAGAGTAAAGAGAGAGAGTTAGTTGGGCTCGGGAGTAAGACTGTAGAGAATATGAATATTCAGAATTTTAGAGTGTGGCTGGCGACTCCGGCAGATCTAACTATAACAGCCTAAACTAAAAGGAGACAACCAGAAGGTAATATGGACATGAGAGTACCCTGAGACACTGGGATCCCCCCACTCCACCGTCAACAAACCTGTGTGATCGCGTGAAGTGGTGGAACAACAGCACCAACATCTCAGTTTACCATAAACCTCTGTGTCCAAGAACCCCCAGATCTCCTGCCTTTATCTAAAAGAGAAGATTAATTACCAAAAGCTACACTAAACAAGTATGTTTTCAGTCTAGACTTAAATATTGAGACTGTGTCAGAGTCCCGAACATGAACTGGAAGATTATTCCACAGTTTGGGGGCTTTGTAGGAAAAAGCTCTTCCCACCATTGTAGTCTTCTGAATTTTAGGAACTATTAGAAAACCAGCATCCTGTGATCTGAGTGAACGTGGCGGTTCATAATAGGAGATTAGATCTTGCAGGTACTCCGGTGTGAGACCGTGCAGGGCTTTATACGTCAGTAATAGAATTTTATAGTCGATACGGAATTTAACAGGAAGCCAGTGTAGCTGATAAAACTGGACTGATGTGATGGAATTTCCTGGTTTTAGTTAGTACTCTAGCTGCAGCGTTCTGAACTAACTGTAGTTTATTCAGGTTCCTGCTGGAGCATCCTGACAATAATGCATTACAGTAATCTAGCCTTGAGGTTATAAAGGCATGTACTAACTTTTCAGCATCAGACACAGATAACACATTTCTTAACTTTGAAATGTTTCGTAGGTGAAGAAACGCTGTTCTTGTAATATTACCTATGTGTTTATTAAATGTCAGATCTGAGTCAATTGTTACACCAAGATTTTTGGCTACTGAAGCAGGAACTACAGAGAAGTCAGCAAGATTTAACAATAAATCTGAACATTTAGTCCGAGCAGCCTTTGGGCCGAGGAGGAGAACTTCTGTTTTATCAGGGTTCAAAAGAAGGAAGTTCTGCAGCATCCAAAGTCTAATATCTCTTACACAATCTTCTATCTTATTTAATCTGGATTTATCATCTGGTTTGGCTGATATGCACAGCTGTGTATCATCGGCATAACAGTGGAAACTAATTCCATGTCTATTTATAACTGAGCCTAATGGTAGCATATATAGTGTAAATAACAGAGGACCTAAAACAGAACCTTGTGGAACTCCATATTTCACTCTTGTAAAATTAGACGATACATTATTTATCTTTACAAACTGAAAGCGATCACTAAGGTAAGATGTGAACTAGGATAACGCTGTTCCTGTGATTCCAACTATATTTTCTAGGCTGTCCAAGAGAATAACATGATCTATAGTGTCAAAAGCTGCACTTAGATCTAGTAGTACCAGTAGAGATACGTGGCCCTGATCAGAGGCAAGAAGAAGATCATTTGTTATCTTAACTAAAGCTGTCTCTGTGCTGTGATGTGGCCTAAAACCAGATTGGAATTTTTCATATATGTTGTTCTTATGTAGATGAGAACAGAGTTGTCGAGCTACAGCCTTTTCTAAAATCTTAGAGATAAATGGTAAATTGGAAATGGGTCTATAACTGGACAGTTCTCTGGGGTCAAGATTTGGTTTCTTTATCAAGGGTTTTATCACAGCTAGTTTAAAAGACTTAGGTACATGACCCAGACTAAGAGAAGAGTTGATGATAGTTAAGATAGGTTTAATAATAGCTGGTAATACTTGTTTCAATAGGCTTGTTGGAATCATATCGAGTGTGCATGTAGCAGAATTCGAAGAAGAGATAAGTTTTTCTAGTTCTGTCTGCTGAAGTGGACAGAATGTTTCTAGTCTTTCTTCTAAAACCACATTTTGTGCTGTCTCAGCCAAACCGGATGAAGGATAGGTTACTCGATTTTGCTGTTGAAAAAGTTCATGAAATCATTGCTGCTGTGGTTGGCGGGTATTTGAGGTTCCGTTCCTGATTTTTGGTAAGTTTTGCGATTGTGCTAAATAAAACTCTAGGATTGTTTTTGTTGTGTTCGATGAGTGTGGACAGGTATGCTGAGCGTGTTTTAATAAGTGCCTTTCTGTAACTGCTAAGGCTGTCTTTCCAAGCAGAGTGAAACACCTCCAGCTTGGTCACTCTCCATTTGCGCTCTAATTTCCGTACTGTCTGTCTTATGGTGCGTATTTCATTGTTGTACCACGGAGCGAGCTTTTTCTGTTGCATCTTTTTAATTTTTATAGGTGCAACATTGTCTAAAGTTAATCGGAGTCAGTTAGTCTGTCTAGCTCTGTTGGGTCTGAAGGAGAAGCTATAGTTGATAAATCTGGAAGGATTTCAATAAAGTGTTGAGATGTATTTGGCATTATTTCATGCAATAACGGGGTGATGTACATACATTTATAATCTATACGTATATCTCTGGTCATACACTGACATGTAACTGTAAATCATAGTTATTGTAAAATGATTCCATATTGTGACCTTTGTTCTTTAATCAGTGGACAGGACTGTGTACCTGGTTACTGTCAGTGGTCACTCTTTAGGCCAAAGACATTTGCCTACATCTATAACTGCTACATAGATCTGTAGGTGTCTGTTATGGCTGGAAATGAAGGCACCTAAACGAATCAGACTAGCTAACTAGACATAGTTAGCTGAACAGGTTTAGCGGGTAAGTCCTTCATGTTTCCCAAGGCAGGGCCAGCTTATGATCCTGTGGTGCCGCTGGGAAGTAGGGGTGTAGAGCCCTATGCCAAAAGCTTTCTGAACTGAATTAGAGCTAACCTCTCAGATAGGTCCGGTATTGGCTCATGAAGATCACTAGGAGATGCCAAAATTGTCCTGTGTTTAGCAGAAGCCATTTGAACTGCCAACAGGCCATCAGGGGCTCACTGCGGCTCTGTTGGCCTGCTCTCCTTCTCCTGTCACCCCTCAGATGTACTAAAGAACTAAAGAGCACACTTATCTATCACATAGATGTACAGTCGAATGCAAAAGTTTGGGCACCCCTGGTCACATGACTGTTTGGTTGATTTTTGAAGTGAAAATAAGTTCAAGAGTGCGCAGTGAGTGTTACACATAGGGGGATAAAACGATGTTTCCTTCTTTGTAAGTGCACTGTTTAGCCAGAGAGACATGTACTTACTTCTCTCCCACTGAAACCACTTTTCTCAGCTGCCTGAAACGCCCCGTTGAAACTCCACCCATTTTCCCTGTTACAAGGTGACGTCATCTTGTAACACTGTCCTTATTGCCTGTGTACCTGAAAGCTTCACACACCCTCACACAACACAGAGAGATCTAAAACAGTAAAAACCAAGCATACTGAACTGTCCCACTGGGTCTGCCTGACTTTCAGGATCACACTCTTACTTAAACTCATACAGCAGAACTGACCCCATTATAAGAACAGCCCACAGCGATGTAGGGGGGAGGGGCGGAATGTGTTTCAGGATGCCTCAGTTGCCTAGTCACAACAGAGTGCATGAACTGACCAATTAGAGCACACTGGGCTCATTAGGAGGCGGGGCCTAAAAACATAGGAGCTCTAACAGAGCATTTCATTTAATTATGAGCACTGAATATGAGAATAATATGTGTCCTTGAAACTTTATCACTATGATTGGTGAAAGATTGTCTTTGATATTTAGGTTTGTTCTCCGTAGACGATGTGTAACATCAACACAACTTGCAATCTGAGGTGTCTAAACTTTTGCTTATGACTCTACGTACAATTTGGCTTTAACTAACACAAATGAAGCTGCCAGAATATTTTGTTTGTTTTTTGGATTGATGCAGTTCAAGAGACACATTTGATTCCCTAATGGACCTTTGAGTCCTGTGGTTGCTGCAAACACTTCTTTAGGGAACCAAAAATGGTTCTGGTGTTCTTTTGCATGTCAAATTGTTTATGCGTTGCATTTGGTGACCTTAGAAGAGCATTTCCCCATTTGGGGTATTTCCCACGTTGTAGAATAAGAGAAGACATCAAAACATATGGATTGACTCCGAGCAGAAATACTGAGCTTCTACTGAATAAAGCTATTTAGATCCAGCCACATCAGAACCCGGCCTTTGGAGCCGCATTTAATAACTGGTCAGCTTTTACTGCTATAAAGTTCAGAAGTTTCCATAGAAAACTACTTGTTTTGGGGTAGTTTAAGATTTTTGTTCTGGGGAAAAATTCATACCTAAACACGGCCCTGTTTGAGCAGCAAATAGGGGTGTTTCACAGGAGCCTGCTTGTTTTGCTCTACAGCTTTCCAATCAAGTAGGGACCAGCCTTCCGTTACTCTGTTCAGCTCAGCTATAAGAGCTCTCATTTTTCTGGTGTAAAGACAATGAGTAGAGCAGTCACCTCTACTACACACAGGTATTTAGATCTACTCCCATAACTGTGCACTGTTCTGCCTTCCGGAACGTAAGAGTAGGTGATATAGACAGTACAGGGTATACAGTACTGATTCATCCTCTCATTAATATCCTTTACCAGTTAAAGGGGCCTTAGGTACAAGATCTCTGATATTATTAAAATATTAAAAAATAATAAATTCGTTAATAATAACAGCGATAATATATTTTAGCTTCTCACTCAGTTCTGAAACTGATTTTTGAAATAATAAACTAGACATTTTTTGGTCTTAACAAGTTCTATCTGTTTTATTCAGAGTACAACAAAATATTAGACAAATAGTGGAGTGCAGGTCAGTGTGGCTGTGGATTAGAGGTTGGGGATCTGTGCTGAGGGGGTACAGGCAGTTTGGTGGTTGTAGATTGAACGAAACCATAATGTTTGGGTCTGAAAGAGGGATAAATAAATGAGTAAATAAACAAATAGAGGAGTGCAGGTCAGTGTGGCTGTGGATAAGTGTTTGGGTATCTGCCTTAAAACAGTTTGAAGGCTGTAGGTTAAATGGATTGTAGGTAAATCGGGTGAAATTGAAAATGAATAGAATTCTATGGGGGTCGAATCAACACTACAGTCATGGTCTGCCCTAAGTCTGTTTATATGAAATAGTGTCTATTGGTCGAGCAGAAGTTTAATAGATTGGCATTCCATCCTATTCATTCTCTATGGGAAAAAATCAGAACAGATAATCTGGACTTGGAACAGAGGACAAGTTATGTGGTGAAGATCTGTCAGAAAGCAGAAAACGAATAAAAATGTAGTTGTGCATTGCTTTGCAACCATAACTACACCTCATATTCAGCGTCAGCACAGCCAGCAAATTTGAACGTTTGCCTGATTTATTTTGTATATACATTTATAGGCCTGAGGCTAGTCCCTGGGCCAGGGCTATATATGATTTACCATTTTTGAGCTTAACATAGTATCAACCATATGGATTATTTCACAGAATGAATTCACACTTAAGACCTACAGTAATGAATAAATAAACAAATCAACAATTAAGTGTTCAGTTCAATGATCCTTATCATCAAACAGCCTCATGCTGGTAGTTACTTTGACACCAGCACTCCGTCCACCGCTACCAGAAGGCCTCGTTTTTGGGATAGCGGAGGGAGCACCAGGATAAGTGATTTAAGAGCCATTGATTCCCTTAGTCATAGCAGTCAGTGGGACCTCCCTCGGACAAACGGCTCCTGAGGGACCCATTCATGCAAAAACCATATTGCTGGGTAGTGAAGCAGTTCTGTTCAACTAGTGAAGCTCATTTATTCGTCAGGTAGAAGGACGTCGCCGACAACAGTGGGGCAGGTAGCGGGATGGAGCGGGAGAGGAATTGAAGATGATTTTTTGTTCTTTTTTTCTTACAGAAAGGAGAAACTGTGAAGAGGATACGAGAAGAGGTGAGAGATACTGAGTCTGTCTTATTGCGTGTGTAGAAGTCAAGCTGTCCACACATTATTACATAAATTCAAGGAGACTTTATTGTCATTCGCATCACATGTGGTACATGGGGTGGAACGAAATTGTGGTACCCAAGGATCCAGTTTTACCCAGACAGCAGTACTTAAATAAATAAAATAAACATAAATATATAAAATATATGAAAATAAAATAAACAGGAATGGAGAAGGTAGCAGCAGAGTGTATTAAAGAGACTGGTGTCGTAAAAGTGTCAGTGCAGTAAAAGTGTCAGTGCAGTGGTTCCACTAAGTGGCGTTTAAAAGTCTTACAGCTTCCGGAATGAAGCTGTTCCTCAGTCTGTTCGTTCTACACTTAACGCTCCGCAGCCTCCTGCCTGAGGGGAGCGGGACAAACAGTGAGTGTGCTGGATGAGTGGGGTCCTTCATGATGCAGGTGGCCCTCTTCCTGCATCTGGAGGTGTATATGTCCGTGGTGGTGGGGAGGCTGACTCCGACAGACCTCTGTGCAGCCTTCACCACCCTCTGCAGAGCTTTCCTGCCTGCAGCAGAGCAGCTTCCGTGCCACACGTTGATGCTGGAGCATAGAACGCTCTCCACCACACATCTGTAGAAGGAGGTGAGGACCGAGCTCCCGAGCCCAGCTCGCCTCAACCGCCTGAGGAAGTAGAGCCGCTGATGTGCCTTCCTGACCAGGCTGGAAGTGTTGTTGCTCCAGGTGAGGTTGTTGCTCAGGTGAACACCCAAGTACCTGTAGCTGGAGACCACTTCCACCGCAGACCCTCCGACATGCAGGGGGAGGTGGGCATGTCTGCCCCTTCTGAAGTCCACAATCATCTCCTTCGTCTTCTTTATGTTGATGCAGAGGTTGTTCTTTCTGCACCAACCCTCCAGGTGTTCTACCTCCCGTCTGTAGCCAGACTCATCACTGTTTGTGATGCATCCGACCACTGCCGTGTCGTCCGCAAACTTCACAATATGACAGCCTGGGTGGATGGGTGAGCAGTCATATGTGAGCAGCGTGAACAAAAGGGGGCTCAACACACAGCCCTGAGGGGAGCCAGTGCTGAGGATTGTGGTGGAGGAGGAGAGGTTGTGGATCCTCACAGACTGCGGCCTGTTGGTCAGGAAGTCCAGGACCCAGTTGCAAAGAGAAGAGCGCAGACCAAGTGAGGAGAGCTTATCTGTCAGTGTCTGGGGTATCATGGTGTTAAAGGCGGAAGTGAAGTCCACAAAGAGCATACGGACATAAGAGTCCTTCTGCTCCAGGTGGGTGAGGGCAGTGTGGACCACAGAGGAAATGGCATCGTCTGTGGATCGGTTCCTCCTGTAGGCGTACTGGTGTGGGTCCACAGTGACGTCGATGGTGGCTTTGATGTGGGTCATAACCAGTCTTTCAAAGCATTTAGTGACTATCGGCGTGAGAGCTATCGGCCGGTAGTCATTCAGACCTGTCACTGTGGAGCTCTTGGGGACCGGGATGATGGTGGCGGTCTTCAGGCAGGTGGGAACAGCTGCCTGGGTGAGGGAGACATTGAAAATGTCTGCCAGGACCTCGGAGATCTGATCAGCGCACTCCCGTAGTACTCGTCCGGGTATATTATCCGGACCAGCACTTTTCCGGGGGTTGATCCTCCTGAGGGTCCTCCTTACCTCTGCTGGTGTCACACAGAGGGGTACTTCTCCAGGTGGAGGGGTGAGTCTTATGCTGGGCGGGGTGTCAGGGTCCTCGAAGCGGGCATAGAATTTGTTGAGAGCCTCGGGCAGGGAGGGGTCTTTGGAACATTGTGCATCTCTGGTTTTATAGTCTGTGATGCACTTAATTCCCCTCCACATGCTCCTAGGATCCTGGGAGGAGAAGTGTCCCTGGATTTTCAGAGCATATGCAGCTTTGGCCCTCTTAACACCTGCGGTCAGCTCTCTTCTAGCCCTCCTGAGTTCCTGTGCGTCGCCAGACCTGAAGGCAGCATCCCTGGCTTTCAGTAGAGAACGCACCTCTCCATTCAGCCAGGGTTTCTGGTTCGGGTAGCAGGTCACTGTCTTTGTGGTGGTGACATCCTCCACACACTTGCTGATGTACCCGAGGACAGCAGATGTGTAATCCTCCAGATCCAGCTCCCCCTCACTCTCAGCAGCCTCCCTAAAGACATGCCAGTCTGTGCAGCCGAAACAGTCCTGCAGCACAGCGTCTGCGTCACCGGGCCACACAGTGATGGTCTTCTGTGTGGGTCTGGAGCGTCGCAGCGGGGGGTGGTATGCAGGGACCAGCATAATGGAGATGTGGTCGGAGAGCCCGAGGTGGGGGTGGGGGACGGCTCTGTACGCGTCTCTGATGTTGGTGTAAACACGGTCGAGTGTGTTGTCTCCCCGTGTTGGAATGTCTATGTGTTGGTAAAACCTCGGCAAAATGTTCGTCAGGTTCACGTGGTTAAAATCCTCCGCCACCACGTAAAACGCCTCCGGATGCTTGTTCTGAAGCGAGCTGATGTTGTCATGTAGCTCCTTCAGTGCGTTGTTAGCATTAGCATCCGGTGCTATGTAAACGGCAATGACGAACACAGCTGTAAACTCCCGAGGCAGATAGTGTGGCCGACACTTCACGGTCAGCTGTTCTGTTGCCTCGGAGCATAGGGCGTTTACCATCACACAGTTTGTGCACCAACCTTTGTTTATGTAGACGCATAAGCCGCCCCCTCGTGCTTTTCCGGACAGCTGGTTGCGGTCCGCGCGGAAGAGCTGCCGGCCGGCGAGCTGGAAGGCTGAGTCCGGCATGCTGTCGTTTAGCCATGTTTCCGTGAGACAGATCACAGCGCAGTTCCTCATCTCATCAGAAACACTCATCCTCAGCCGCAGAAGGTCCAGCTTGTTGTCCAAAGAGCGAACATTGGACAGGAAGAGAGATGGAATCGGGGGTCTGTCGGCGTTAGCCTTGAGCCTGGCTAGCACGCCGGCCCGCTTCCCTCTCTTCAGTCTTCGCCTGCATCGCTTCCTTTTGCCCTTTGTTCGTACCGCTCTGACCCGCCACGCCGGTGTCCGGAGAAGTTGTAGTCTGCCCAGCTTGGCTCTGAAACTACTGTCCATAGTTGCTACTTTTGTGGCAGAGCTGTCCTTAATCTTAAAAAGTTCGGTTCGGCTGTAACTCACAGGCTTAAGGCGCGTGAAGTCGCTATCAGAACCGACGTAAAAATAACTAAAAGCTGGGTTTTCGCTGGGAGCGTGAGAAGCTGCTGCACCACCACGCGCGGCCATCTTGAATTTTCCCAGGATCTTGAATAACAGGATCACACACACATATCCAGTAATCACTGTATTAACTATAGTGTAAATATTGTTTTCCAAAGAGAACTATGTATCTTTATTTGTGTTGAATTTTATTTTTCTGCATTTTGAATGCTGCAGATGCCATTTATACCATGTGGGATATATATATATATATATATATATATATATATATATATATATATATATATAATGAAGGACCTTATTACTTATTTCATTTGTATTTTATTGTTGTATTGATTTCTGTGTAAAATACGAAAGTTTCCCACAAAACTACATTTCCCATAATATTTTGCTGCTTCGCGCTATTTCTAATTGACCATTCAAGTAGAGCAAATGTGTGATAGACATGTGAATAACTTATCAGTATTGATAGTGGGAGGGAGCTCTAATGTGGTTGTTGTTTTTTATTTTTTTTGATTGCACTCTCTTGCGGTGCGGAGAGATGAGTGGAAGAGACTAAAAGCGCTGAACCGACATTTTTATTTTCTCTCTTTACTCTACCGCAGGTTTAGAGGATGTTCGTCCTCCGGTTGCAGTTTGGAGGTGTCGTGTAAGCTACTTTCGTCAGTTGACAGGTTACAGTGTGAGTTTATGAAGCTCTGCTGAGTTTTTCTTTTAGAGCTTTGTTGTTCTGTTAGCCTGCAACGTGCTGCTACGCTAGCTAGCTCGTTGGATTGTAGCTGTGTAGTGAATCTTAGCACCGCACAAGTTCTGCAGCAAGTTAGGACCACAACGAGAAACTGCGCGTCGAGGGAGAACACCGTCAGGACTACTCTTCAGGTGCGTTGGTGGAAAAGTCGTGCGTGTGCGGATGACTGGACTGCGTTTGTGGAAAAGTCGTGGGTGTGTGGATTACTGGACCGCGTTTGTGGAAAAGTCGTGCGTGTGTGGATTACTGGACCGCGTTTGTGGAAAAGTCGAGCGTGTGCGAATGACTGGACTGCGTTTGTGGAAAAGTCGTTCGTGTGTGGATTACTGGACTGCGTTTGTGGAAAAGTCGTGCGTGTGTGGATTACTGGACCGCGTTTGTGGAAAAGTCGAGCGTGTGCGAATGACTGGACTGCGTTTGTGGAAAAGTCGTGCGTGTGCGGATTAAAAAAGTCGTTCGTGTGTGGATGACTGGACTGCGTTTGTGGAAAAGTCGTGCGTGTGCGGATGACTGGACTGCGTTTGTGGAAAAGTCGTGCGTGTGCGGATTACTGGACTGCGTGTGTGGAAAAGTCGTGCGTGTGCGGATTACTGGACTGCGTTTGTGGATGACTGGACTGCGTTTGTGGAAAAGTCGTGCGTGTGCGGATTACTGTACTGCGTTTGTGGATGACTGGACTGCGTTTGTGGAAAAGTCGTTCGTGTGTGGATTACTGGACTGCGTTTGTGGAAAAGTCGTTCGTGTGTGGATTACTGGACTGCGTTTGTGGAAAAGTCGTTCGTGTGTGGATTACTGGACTGCGTTTGTGGAAAAGTCGTGCGTGTGTGGATGACTGGACTGCGGTTGTGGAAAAGTCGTGCGTGTGCGGATTACTGGACTGCGTTTGTGGATTACTGGACTGTGTTTGTGGAAAAGTCGTGCGTGTGTGGATTACTGGACTGCGTTTGTGGAAAAGTCGTTCGTGTGCGGATGACTGGACTGCGGTTGTGGAAAAGTCGTTCGTGTGCGGATGACTGGACTGCGTTTGTGGAAAAGTCGTGCGTGTGTGGATTACTGGACTGCGTGTGTGGAAAAGTCGTGCGTGTGTGGATGACTGGACTGCGTTTGTGGAAAAGTCGTGCGTGTGTGGATGACTGGACTGCGTTTTACGGAAAAGTCGTGCGTGTGTGGATGACTGGACTGCGTTTTACGGAAAAGTCGTTCGTGTGTGGATTACTGGACTGCGTGTGTGGATTACTGGACTGCGTGTGTGGATTACTGGACTGCATTTGTGGAAAAGTCGTTCGTGTGCGGATGACTGGACTGCGTTTGTGGAAAAGTCGTTCGTGTGCGGATGACTGGACCGCGTTTGTGGAAAAGTCGTGCGTGTGCGGATGACTGGACTGCGTTTGTGGAAAAGTCGTTCGTGTGTGGATTACTGGACTGCGTGTGTGGATTACTGGACTGCGTGTGTGGATTACTGGACTGCGTTTGTGGAAAAGTCGTTCGTGTGCGGATGACTGGACTGCATTTGTGGAAAAGTCGTTCGTGTGTGGATTACTGGACCGCGTTTGTGGAAAAGTCGTGCGTGTGTGAATGACTGGACTGCGTTTGTGGAAAAGTCGTTCGTGTGCGGATGACTGGACTGCGGTTGTGGAAAAGTCGTTCGTGTGTGGATTACTGGACTGCGTGTGTGGATTACTGGACTGCGTGTGTGGATTACTGGACTGAGTTTGTGGAAAAGTCGTCCGTGTGCGGATTACTGGACTGCGTTTGTGGAAAAGTCGTGCGTGTGCGGTTGACTGGACTGCGTTTGTGGAAAAGTCGTTCGTGTGTGGATTACTGGACTGCGTTTGTGGAAAAGTCGTGCGTGTGCGGATGACTGGACTGCGTTTGTGGAAAAGTCGTGCGTGTGTGGATGACTGGACTGCGTTTGTGGAAAAGTCGTGCGTGTGTGGATTACTGGACTGCGTTTGTGGAAAAGTCGTGCGTGTGTGGATTACTGGACTGCAATTGTGGAAAAGTCGTGCGTGTGTGGATGACTGGACTGCAATTGTGGAGAAGTCGTTCGTGTGTGGATTACTGGACTGCGTTTGTGGAAAAGTCGTTTGTGTGTGGATTACTGGACTGCGTTTGTGGAAAAGTCGTGCGTGTGCGGATGACTGGACTGCGTTTGTGGAAAAGTCGTGCGTGTGCGGATTACTGGGCTGCGTTTGTGGAAAAGTCGTGCGTGTTTGGATTACTGGACTGCGTTTGTGGAAAAGTCGTGCGTGTGCGGATTACTGGACTGCGTGTGTGGATGACTGGACTGCGTTTGTGGAAAAGTCGTGCGTGTGCGGATTACTGGACTGCGTTTGTGGATGACTGGACTGCGTTTGTGGAAAAGTCGTGCGTGTGCGAATGACTGGACTGCGTTTGTGGAAAAGTCGTTCGTGTGCGGATGACTGGACTGCGTTTGTGGAAAAGTCGTGCGTGTGCAGATGACTGGACTGCGTTTGTGGAAAAGTCGTTCGTGTGCGGATGACTGGACTGCGTTTGTGGAAAAGTCGTGCGTGTGTGGATTACTGGACTGCGTGTGTGGATTACTGGACTGCGTTTGTGGAAAAGTCGTGCGTGTGCGGATTACTGGACTGCGTTTGTGGAAAAGTCGTGCTTGTGCGGATTACTGGACTGCGTGTGTGGATTACTGGACTGCGTTTGTGGAAAAGTCGTGCGTGTGCGGATGACTGGACTGCGTTTGTGGAAAAGTCGTACGTGTGTGGATGACTGGACTGCGTTTGTGGAAAAGTCGTGGGTGTGTGGATTACTGGACTGCGTTGGTGGAAAAGTCGTGCGTGTGCGGATGACTGGACCACGTTTGTGGAAAAGTCGTGCGTGTGTGGATTACTGGACCGCGTTTGTGGAAAAGTCGAGCGTGTGCGAATGACTGGACTGCGTTTGTGGAAAAGTCGTTCGTGTGTGGATTACTGGACTGCGTTTGTGGAAAAGTCGTGCGTGTGTGGATTACTGGACCGCGTTTGTGGAAAAGTCGAGCGTGTGCGAATGACTGGACTGCGTTTGTGGAAAAGTCGTGCGTGTGCGGATTAAAAAAGTCGTTCGTGTGTGGATGACTGGACTGCGTTTGTGGAAAAGTCGTGCGTGTGTGGATTACTGGACCGCGTTTGTGGAAAAGTCGAGCGTGTGCGAATGACTGGACTGCGTGTGTGGAAAAGTCGTGCGTGTGCGGATTACTGGACTGCGTGTGTGGATTACTGGACTGCGTTTGTGGAAAAGTCGTGCGTGTGCGGATTACTGGACTGCGTTTGTGGATTACTGGACTGCGTTTGTGGAAAAGTCGTTCGTGTGTGGATTACTGGACTGCGTTTGTGGAAAAGTCGTTCGTGTGTGGATTACTGGACTGCGTTTGTGGAAAAGTCGTTCGTGTGTGGATTACTGGACTGCGTTTGTGGAAAAGTCGTGCGTGTGTGGATGACTGGACTGCGGTTGTGGAAAAGTCGTGCGTGTGCGGATTACTGGACTGCGTTTGTGGATTACTGGACTGTGTTTGTGGAAAAGTCGTGCGTGTGTGGATTACTGGACTGCGTTTGTGGAAAAGTCGTTCGTGTGCGGATGACTGGACTGCGGTTGTGGAAAAGTCGTTCGTGTGCGGATGACTGGACTGCGTTTGTGGAAAAGTCGTGCGTGTGTGGATTACTGGACTGCGTGTGTGGATGACTGGACTGCGTTTTACGGAAAAGTCGTTCGTGTGTGGATTACTGGACTGCGTTTGTGGATTACTGGACTGCGTGTGTGGATTACTGGACTGCATTTGTGGAAAAGTCGTTCGTGTGCGGATGACTGGACTGCGTTTGTGGAAAAGTCGTTCGTGTGCGGATGACTGGACTGCGTTTGTGGAAAAGTCGTTCGTGTGCGGATGACTGGACTGCGTTTGTGGAAAAGTCGTTCGTGTGTGGATTACTGGACTGCGTGTGTGGATTACTGGACTGCGTGTGTGGATTACTGGACTGCGTTTGTGGAAAAGTCGTTCGTGTGCGGATGACTGGACTGCATTTGTGGAAAAGTCGTTCATGTGTGGATTACTGGGCCGCGTTTGTGGAAAAGTCGTGCGTGTGTGAATGACTGGACTGCGTTTGTGGAAAAGTCGTTCGTGTGCGGATGACTGGACTGCGTGTGTGGATTACTGGACTGCGTGTGTGGATTACTGGACTGAGTTTGTGGAAAAGTCGTCCGTGTGCGGATTACTGGACTGCGTTTGTGGAAAAGTCGTGCGTGTGCGGTTGACTGGACTGCGTTTGTGGAAAAGTCGTTCGTGTGTGGATGACTGGACTGCGTTTGTGGAAAAGTCGTGCGTGTGCGGATGACTGGACTGCGTTTGTGGAAAAGTCGTGCGTGTGTGGATGACTGGACTGCGTTTGTGGAAAAGTCGTGCGTGTGTGGATTACTGGACTGCGTTTGTGGAAAAGTCGTGCGTGTGTGGATTACTGGACTGCAATTGTGGAAAAGTCGTGCGTGTATGGATGACTGGACTGCAATTGTGGAAAAGTCGTTTGTGTGTGGATTACTGGACTGCGTTTGTGGAAAAGTCGTTTGTGTGTGGATTACTGGACTGCGTTTGTGGAAAAGTCGTGCGTGTGCGGATGACTGGACTGCGTTTGTGGAAAAGTCGTGCGTGTGCGGATTACTGGGCTGCGTTTGTGGAAAAGTCGTGCGTGTTTGGATTACTGGACTGCGTTTGTGGAAAAGTCGTGCGTGTGCGGATTACTGGACTGCGTGTGTGGATTACTGGACTGCGTTTGTGGAAAAGTCGTGCGTGTGCGGATTACTGGACTGCGTTTGTGGATGACTGGACTGCGTTTGTGGAAAAGTCGTGCGTGTGTGAATGACTGGACTGCGTTTGTGGAAAAGTCGTTCGTGTGTGGATGACTGGACTGCGTTTGTGGAAAAGTCGTGCGTGTGTGGATGACTGGACTGCGTTTGTGGAAAAGTCGTACGTGTGTGGATGACTGGACTGCGTTTGTGGAAAAGTCGTGGGTGTGTGGATTACTGGACTGCGTTTGTGGATTACTGGACTGCGTGTGTGGATTACTGGACTGCGTTTGTGGAAAAGTCGTGCTTGTGTGGATTACTGGACTGCGTTTGTGGAAAAGTCGTGCGTGTGCGGATGACTGGACTGCGTTTGTGGAAAAGTCGTTCGTGTGCGGATGACTGGACTGCGTTTGTGGAAAAGTCGTGCGTGTGTGGATTACTGGACTGCGTGTGTGGATTACTGGACTGCGTTTGTGGAAAAGTCGTGCGTGTGCGGATTACTGGACTGCGTTTGTGGAAAAGTCGTGCGTGTGAGGATTACTGGACTGCGTTTGTGGAAAAGTCGTGCTTGTGCGGATTACTGGACTGCGTGTGTGGATTACTGGACTGCGTTTGTGGAAAAGTCGTGCGTGTGCGGATTACTGGACTGCGTTTGTGGAAAAGTCGTGCGTGTGCGAATGACTGGACTGCGTTTGTGGAAAAGTCGTTCGTGTGCGGATGACTGGACTGCGTTTGTGGAAAAGTCGTGCGTGTGCGGATGACTGGACTGCGTTTGTGGAAAAGTCGTGCGTGTGCGGATGACTGGACTGCGTTTGTGGAAAAGTCGTACGTGTGTGGATGACTGGACTGCGTTTGTGGAAAAGTCGTGGGTGTGTGGATTACTGGACTGCGTTTGTGGATTACTGGACTGCGTGTGTGGATTACTGGACTGCGTTTGTGGAAAAGTCGTGCTTGTGCGGATTACTGAACTGTGTTTGTGGAAAAGTCGTGCGTGTGCGGATGACTGCACTGAGTTTGTGGAAAAGTCGTGCGTGTGCGGATGACTGGACTGCGTTTGTGGAAAAGTCATGTGTGCGGTTGACTTGACTGCGTTTGTGGAAAAGTCGTTTGTGTGTTGATTACTGGACTGCGTTTGTGGAAAAGTCGTTCGTGTGCGGATGACTGGACTGCGTTTGTGGAAAAGTCGTTCGTGTGCGGATGACTGGACTGCGGTTGTGGAAAAGTCGTTCGTGTGTGGATTACTGGACTGCGTGTGTGGATTACTGGACTGCGTGTGTGGATTACTGGACTGAGTTTGTGGAAAAGTCGTGCGTGTGCGGATGACTGGACTGCGTTTGTGGAAAAGTCGTGCGTGTTTGGATTACTGGACTGCGTTTGTGGAAAAGTCGTGCGTGTGCGGATTACTGGACTGCGTTTGTGGATGACTGGACTGCGTTTGTGGAAAAGTCGTGCGTGTGCGAATGACTGGACTGCGTTTGTGGAAAAGTCGTGCGTGTGCGAATGACTGGACTGCGTTTGTGGAAAAGTCGTTCGTGTGCGGATGACTGGACTGCGTTTGTGGAAAAGTCGTGCGTGTGCGGATGACTGGACTGCGTTTGTGGAAAAGTCGTACGTGTGTGGATGACTGGACTGCGTTTGTGGAAAAGTCGTGGGTGTGTGGATTACTGGACTGCGTTTGTGGAAAAGTCGAGCGTTTGTGGAAAAGTCGTGGGTGTGTGGATTACTGGACTGCGTTTGTGGATTACTGGACTGCGTGTGTGGATTACTGGACTGCGTTTGTGGAAAAGTCGTGCTTGTGTGGATTACTGGACTGCGTTTGTGGAAAAGTCGTGCGTGTGCGGATGACTGGACTGCGTTTGTGGAAAAGTCGTTCGTGTGCGGATGACTGGACTGCGTTTGTGGAAAAGTCGTGCGTGTGTGGATTACTGGACTGCGTGTGTGGATTACTGGACTGCGTTTGTGGAAAAGTCGTGCGTGTGCGGATTACTGGACTGCGTTTGTGGAAAAGTCGTGCGTGTGCGGATGACTGCACTGAGTTTGTGGAAAAGTCGTGCGTGTGCGGATGACTGGACTGCGTTTGTGGAAAAGTCATGCGTGTGCGGTTGACTTGACTGCGTTTGTGGAAAAGTCGTTTGTGTGTTGATTACTGGACTGCGTTTGTGGAAAAGTCGTTCGTGTGCGGATGACTGGACTGCGTTTGTGGAAAAGTCGTTCGTGTGCGGATGACTGGACTGCGTTTGTGGAAAAGTCGTGCGTGTGTGGATGACTGGACTGCGTTTGTGGAGAAGTCGTGCGTGTGCGGATGACTGGACTGCGTTTGTGGAAAAGTCGTGCGTGTACGGATGACTGGACTGCGTTTGTGGAAAAGTCGTGCGTGTGTGGATGACTGGACTGCGTTTGTGGAGAAGTCGTTTGTGTGTGGATTACTGGACTGCGTGTGTGGAAAAGTCGTTCGTATGTGGATTACTGGACTGCGTTTGTGGAAAAGTCGTGCGTGTGCGGATTACTGGACTGCGTTTGTGGAAAAGTCGTGCGTGTGCGGAGTACTGGACTGCGTTTGTGGAAAAGTCGTTCGTGTGCGGATGACTGGACTGCGTTTGTGGAAAAGTCGTTCGTGTGTGGATTACTGGACTGCGTTTGTGGAAAAGTCGTTCGTGTGCGGATTACTGGACTGCGTTGGTGGAAAAGTCGTTCGTGTGCGGATTACTGGACCGCGTTTGTGGAAAAGTCGAGCGTGTGCGGATGACTGGACTGCGTTTGTGGAAAAGTCGTTCGTGTGCGGATTACTGGACCGCGTTTGTGGAAAAGTCGAGCGTGTGCGGATGACTGGACTGCGTTTGTGGAAAAGTCGAGCGTGTGTGGATTACTGGACTGCGTGTGCGGATGACTGGACTGCGTTTGTGGAAAAGTCGTGCGTGTGCGGATGACTGGACTGCGTTTGTGGAAAAGTCGTGCGTGTGCGGATGACTGGACTGCGTTTGTGGAAAAGTCGTGCGTGTGTGGATTACTGGACTGCGTTTGTGGAAAAGTCGTGCTTGTGCGGATTACTGGACTGCGTTTGTGGAAAAGTCGTGCTTGTGCGGATTACTGGACTGCGTGTGTGGATTACTGGACTGCGTTTGTGGAAAAGTCGTCCGTGTGCGGATTACTGGACTGCGTTTGTGGAAAAGTCGTGCTTGTGCGGATTACTGGACTGCGTTTGTGGAAAAGTCGAGCTTGTGCGGATTACTGGACTGCGTTTGTGGAAAAGTCGTGCGTGTGCGGATGACTGGACTGCGTTTGTGGAAAAGTCGTTTGTGTGTGGATTACTGGACTGCGTTTGTGGAAAAGTCGTTCGTGTGCGGACGACTGGACTGCGTTTGTGGAAAAGTCGTGCGTGTGCGGATGACTGGACTGCGTTTGTGGAAAAGTCGTGCGTGTGCGGATGACTGGACTGCGTTTGTGGAAAAGTCGTGCGTGTGCGGATGACTGGACTGCGTTTGTGGAAAAGTCGTGCGTGTGTGGATTACTGGACTGCGTTTGTGGAAAAGTCGTGCGTGTGTGGATTACTGGACTGCAATTGTGGAAAAGTCGTGCGTGTGTGGATGACTGGACTGCAATTTTGGAAAAGTCGTGCGTGTGCGGATGACTGGACTGCGTTTGTGGAAAAGTCGTGCGTGTGCGGATTACTGGGCTGCGTTTGTGGAAAAGTCGTGCGTGTTTGGATTACTGGACTGCGTTTGTGGAAAAGTCGTGCGTGTGCGGATTACTGGACTGCGTGTGTGGATGACTGGACTGCGTTTGTGGAAAAGTCGTGCGTGTGCGGATTACTGGACTGCGTTTGTGGATGACTGGACTGCGTTTGTGGAAAAGTCGTGCGTGTGCAAATGACTGGACTGCGTTTGTGGAAAAGTCGTGCGTGTGCGAATGACTGGACTGCGTTTTGTGGAAAAAGTCGTTCGTGTGCGGATGACTGGACTGCGTTTGTGGAAAAGTCGTGCGTGTGCGGATGACTGGACTGCTTTTGTGGAAAAAGTCGTACGTGTGTGGATGACTGGACTGCGTTTGTGGAAAAGTCGTGGGTGTGTGGATATACTGGACTGCGTTTGTGGATTACTGGACTGCGTGTGTGGATTACTGGACTGCGTTTGTGGAAAAGTCGTGCTTGTGTGGATTACTGACTGCGTTTGTGGAAAAGTCGTGCGTGTGCGGATGACTGGACTGCGTTTGTGGAAAAGTCGTTCGTGTGCGGATGACTGGACTGCGTTTGTGGAAAAGTCGTGCTGTGTGGATTACTGACGCGTGTGGGATTTACTGACGGCGTTTGTGGGAAAAAGTCGTGCGTGTGCGGATTACTGGACTGCGTTGTGAAAAGTCGCGCTTGTGCGGATGACGGACTGCGTGTGAAAAGTCATCGTGTGGGTTGACTTGACTGCGTGTTGTGGAAAAGTCGTTTCGTGTGCGGATACTGGACTGCGTTTGTGGAAAAGTCGTGCTCGTGGTGCGATGACTGGACCTGCGTTTGTGGAAAAGTCGTGCGTGTGCGGATTACTGGACTGCGTTTGTGTGGAAAAGTCCGTGCAGTGTGTGATTACTGGACTGCGTTTTGTGGAAAAGTCGTTCGTGTGTGATTACTGGGACTGCGTTTGTGGAAAAGTCGTGCGTGTGCGGATGACTGGACTGCGTTTGTGGAAAAGTCGTTCGTAGTGCGGATTACTGTGACTGGCGTTTGTGGAAAAGTCGTGCGTGTGCGGATTACTGGACTGCGTTTGTGGAAAAGTCGTTCGTTTGTGCGGATGACTGGACTGCGTTTGTGGAAAAGTCGTGTCGTGTGTGTGATGACTGGACTGCGTTTGTGGAAAAGTCGTGCGTGTGCGGAGTACTGGAACTGCGTTGTGTGAAAAGTCGTGCGTGTGCGGAATTACTGGACTGCGTTTTGTGGAAACGTCGACTGCGTGTGTCGGATTACTGGACTGCGTTTGTGGAAAAGTCGTGCGTGTGCGGATGACTGGACTGCGTTTGTGGAAAAAGTCGTTCCGGTGATGCGATGGACTGGACTGCGGTTTGTGGAAAAGTCGTGCGTGTGCGATGACTGGACTGGGTTTGTGGAAAAGTCGTACGTGTGTGGGATGACTGGATCTGCGTTTGGTGAAAAAGTCGTGGGTGTGTGGATTACCTGGACTGCGTTTGTGGATTACAGGACGTGCGTGTGTGGATTACTGGACTGCGTTTGTGGAAAAGTCGTGCTGTGTGTGGATGACTGACTGCGTTTGTGGAAAAGTCGTGCGTGTAGCGGATGACGTGGACTGCGTTTGTGGGAAAAGTCGTTCGTGTGCGGATTACTGGACTGCGTTGGTGGAAAAGTCGTGCGTGTGCGGATGACTGGACTGCGTTTGTGGAAAAGTCATGCGTGTGCGGATTACTGGACTGCGTTTGTGGAAAAGTCGTGCGTGTGCGGATTACTGGACTGCGTGTGTGGAAAAGTCGTGCGTGTGCGGATTACTGGACTGCGTTTGTGGATGACTGGACTGCGTTTGTGGAAAAGTCGTGCGTAGTGCGGATTACTGTACTGCGTTTGTGATGACTGGACTGCGTGTTGTGGAAAAGTCGTGCGTGTGCGAATGACTGACTGCGTTTGTGGAAAAGTCGTGCGTGTGCGAATGAACTGGACTGCGTTTGTGGAAAAGTCGTGCGTGTGCGGATGACTGGACTGCGTTTGTGGAAAAGTCGTACGTGTGTGGATGACTGGACTGCGTTTGTGGAAAAGTCGTGGGTGTGTGGATTACTGGACTGCGTTTGTGGATTACTGGACTGCGTGTGTGGATTACTGGACTGCGTTTGTGGAAAAGTCGTGCTTGTGTGGATTACTGGACTGCGTTTGTGGAAAAGTCGTGCGTGTGCGGATGACTGGACTGCGTTTGTGGAAAAGTCGTTCGTGTGCGGATGACTGGACTGCGTTTGTGGAAAGTCGTGCGTGTGTGGATTACTGGACTGCGTGTGTGGATTACTGGACTGCGTTTGTGGAAAAGTCGTGCGTGTGCGGATTACTGGACTGCGTTTGTGGAAAAGTCGTGCGTGTGCGGATGACTGGACTGCGTTTGTGGAAAAGTCATGCGTGTGCGGATGACTGGACTGCGTTTGTGGAAAAGTCGTGCGTGTGCGGATGACTGGACTGCGTTTGTGGAAAAGTCGTGCGTGTGCGGATGACTGGACTGCGTTTGTGGCAAAGTCGTGCGTGTGTGGATGACTGGACTGCGTTTGTGGAAAAGTCGTTTGTGTGTGGATGACTGGACTGCGTTTGTGGAAAAGTCGTGCGTGTGCGGATGACTGGACTGCGTTTGTGGAAAAGTCGTGCGTGTGTGGATGACTGGACTGCGTTTGTGGAAAAGTCGTTTGTGTGTGGATTACTGGACTGCGTGTGTGGAAAAGTCGTTTGTGTGCGGATGACTGGACTGCGTTTGTGGAAAAGTCGTGCGTGTGCGGATTACTGGACTGCGTTTGTGGAAAAGTCGTGTGTGTGCGGATTACTGGACTGCGTTTGTGGAAAAGTCGTTCGTGTGCGGATTACTGGACTGCGTTTGTGGAAAAGTCGTTCGTGTGCGGATTACTGGACTGCGTTGGTGGAAAAGTCGTGCGTGTGCGGATTACTGGACTGCGTTTGTGGAAAAGTCGTGCGTGTGCGGATTACTGGACTGCGTTGGTGGAAAAGTCGTGCGTGTGCGGATTACTGGACTGCGTTTGTGGAAAAGTCGTGCGTGTGCGGATTACTGGACTGCGTTTGTGGAAAAGTCGTTCGTGTGCGGATGACTGGACTGCGTTTGTGGAAAAGTCGTTCGTGTGCGGATGACTGGACTGCGTTTGTGGAAAAGTCGTGCGTGTGCGGATGACTGGACTGGGTTTGTGGAAAAGTCGTACGTGTGTGGATGACTGGACTGCGTTTGTGGAAAAGTCGTGGGTGTGTGGATTACTGGACTGCGTTTGTGGATTACTGGACTGCGTGTGTGGATTACTGGACTGCGTTTGTGGAAAAGTCGTGCTTGTGTGGATTACTGGACTGCGTTTGTGGAAAAGTCGTGCGTGTGCGGATGACTGGACTGCGTTTGTGGAAAAGTCGTTCGTGTGCGGATGACTGGACTGCGTTTGTGGAAAAGTCGTGCGTGTGTGGATTACTGGACTGCGTGTGTGGATGACTGGACTGGGTTTGTGGAAAAGTCGTACGTGTGTGGATGACTGGACTGCGTTTGTGGAAAAGTCGTGGGTGTGTGGATTACTGGACTGCGTTTGTGGATTACTGGACTGCGTGTGTGGATTACTGGACTGCGTTTGTGGAAAAGTCGTGCTTGTGTGGATTACTGGACTGAGTTTGTGGAAAAGTCGTGCGTGTGCGGATGACTGCACTGAGTTTGTGGAAAAGTCGTGCGTGTGCGGATGACTGGACTGCGTTTGTGGAAAAGTCATGCGTGTGCGGTTGACTTGACTGCGTTTGTGGAAAAGTCGTTTGTGTGTTGATTACTGGACTGCGTTTGTGGAAAAGTCGTTCGTGTGCGGATGACTGGACTGCGTTTGTGGAAAAGTCGTTCGTGTGCGGATGACTGGACTGCGTTTGTGGAAAAGTCGTGCGTGTGCGGATGACTGGACTGCGTTTGTGGAGAAGTCGTGCGTGTGCGGATGACTGGACTGCGTTTGTGGAAAAGTCGTGCGTGTGTGGATTACTGGACTGCGTGTGTGGATGACTGGACTGGGTTTGTGGAAAAGTCGTACGTGTGTGGATGACTGGACTGCGTTTGTGGAAAAGTCGTGGGTGTGTGGATTACTGGACTGCGTTTGTGGATTACTGGACTGCGTGTGTGGATTACTGGACTGCGTTTGTGGAAAAGTCGTGCTTGTGTGGATTACTGGACTGAGTTTGTGGAAAAGTCGTGCGTGTGCGGATGACTGCACTGAGTTTGTGGAAAAGTCGTGCGTGTGCGGATGACTGGACTGCGTTTGTGGAAAAGTCATGCTTGTGCGGTTGACTTGACTGCGTTTGTGGAAAAGTCGTTTGTGTGTTGATTACTGGACTGCGTTTGTGGAAAAGTCGTTCGTGTGCGGATGACTGGACTGCGTTTGTGGAAAAGTCGTTCGTGTGCGGATGACTGGACTGCGTTTGTGGAAAAGTCGTGCGTGTGCGGATGACTGGACTGCGTTTGTGGAGAAGTCGTGCGTGTGCGGATGACTGGACTGCGTTTGTGGAAAAGTCGTGCGTGTGCGGATGACTGGACTGCGTTTGTGGAAAAGTCGTGCGTGTGCGGATGACTGGACTGCGTTTGTGGAAAAGTCGTTTGTGTGTGGATTACTGGACTGCGTGTGTGGAAAAGTCGTTCGTATGTGGATTACTGGACTGCGTTTGTGGAAAAGTCGTGCGTGTGCGGATTACTGGACTGCGTTTGTGGAAAAGTCGTTCGTGTGCGGATGACTGGACTGCGTTTGTGGAAAAGTCGTGCGTGTGCGGATTACTGGACTGCGTTTGTGGAAAAGTCGTGCGTGTGCGGATGACTGGACTGCGTTTGTGGAAAAGTCGTTCGTGTGCGGATGACTGGACTGCGTTTGTGGAAAAGTCGTTCGTGTGCGGATTACTGGACTGCGTTGGTGGAAAAGTCGTGCGTGTGCGGATTACTGGACTGCGTTTGTGGAAAAGTCGTGCGTGTGCGGATTACTGGACTGCGTTTGTGGAAAAGTCGTTCGTGTGCGGATTACTGGACTGCGTTTGTGGAAAAGTCGTGCGTGTGCGGATTACTGGACTGCGTTTGTGGAAAAGTCGTTCGTGTGCGGATGACTGGACTGCGTTTGTGGAAAAGTCGTGCGTGTGCGGATTACTGGACTGCGTTTGTGGAAAAGTCGTTCGTGTGCGGATGACTGGACTCCGTTTGTGGAAAAGTCGTTCGTGTGCGGATGACTGGACTGCGTTTGTGGAAAAGTCGTGCGTGTGCGGATGACTGGAGCGTTTCGTCGTGGCTGACACAGACAGGATTCGTGCTAAACAGGAGACCCTGGGTATCCGTGAGTATTTGCGTGGCCGAACTATTTTTTTCCATGGATTGGATTGTTTGTTTTTTTCTTTCTTATGGGCCCCAACGATAAATTTTAAAACAAAAGCGCTTTAAAAATCAGTCACTTTAAAAGACACGTAAAACCGAGGTTCAGTTGTGCATACATTTCATGCCACCTCTTAAGTAAACTCTCTTGGTTTGGTTCAAAAGTATGTTTGTTTGTGTTTAATTACTCAATTGAGGTTCATAAAGAAGTGGAGGCACCGCTATATTGTATTTTTTATGTTCATTTGTGATGTACCCAACCTCAACGATGTACACATCGTACCTGGCGCCTTAGGGAAGGGTTATATATATATATATATATATATATATTTATATATATATATATATATATATATAAATAAAAAAATAAACACCCACTTCCAGTGTACACTGTGGAATTGTAATCACTGTTATTGTGTTTGCTCAAAGTAGCAGAGAAACTCAGAGGAATATATCTGCTTTTATTTAGTACTTGTTGTTCTTATACTCAGTGTACTTAGTAATTGAGTGCCTTAACAGAAGATCCATGTTTCAGCTCTTTAACTAAAGGTGCACTCACACTAAGCCCGAGCGCGTTTGACCTGGAGAATAGGGATAGGAAGCACAGCATCAGCCTCGTGTCTGTTGCTGCACGAACATGGTTATAATTAATAAATTATGGTATACACTACCAGTAAACAGTTTTAAAACACTACGGGTTAAAGGTTTAAGAACACTACCAGTCAAACGTTTTAGTACACTACCAGTAAACAGTTTTAAAACACTACGGGTTAAAGGTTTAAGAACACTACCAGTCAAACGTTTTAGTACACTACCAGCCAAACGTTTTAGTACACTACCAGCCAAACGTTTTAATACACTACCAGTCAAACGTTTTAGTACACTACCAGTCAAACGTTTTAGATACACTACCAACCAAACGTTTTAGTACACTACTAGCCGAACGTTTTAGTACACTACCAGTAAACAGTTTTAAAACACTACGGGTTAAAGGTTTAAGAACACTACCAGTCAAACGTTTTAGTACACTACCAGCCAAACGTTTTAATACACTACCAGTCAAACGTTTTAGTACACTACCAGTCAAACGTTTTAGATACACTACCAACCAAACGTTTTAGTACACTACCAGCCGAACGTTTTAGATACACTACCAACCAAACGTTTTAGTACACTACCAGCCGAACGTTTTAGTACACTACCAGTAAACAGTTTTAAAACACTACGGGTTAAAGGTTTAAGAACACTACCAGTCAAACGTTTTAGTACACTACCAGCCAAACGTTTTAATACACTACCAGTCAAACGTTTTAGTACACTACCAGTCAAACGTTTTAGATACACTACCAACCAAACGTTTTAGTACACTACCAGCCGAACGTTTTAGTACACTACCAGTAAACAGTTTTAAAACACTACGGGTTAAAGGTTTAAGAACACTACCAGTCAAACGTTTTAGTACACTACCAGCCAAACGTTTTAATACACTACCAGTCAAACGTTTTAGTACACTACCAGCCAAACGTTTTAGATACACTACCAGTCAAACGTTTTAGTACACTACCAGCCGAACGTTTTAGTACACTACCAGCCGAACGTTTTAGTACACTACCAGCCGAACGTTTTAGATACACTACCAGCCGAACGTTTTAGTACACTACCAGCCGAACGTTTTAGATACACTACCAGCCGAACGTTTTAGTACACTACCAGTCAAACGTTTTAGATACACTACCAGCCGAACGTTTTAGATACACTACCAGCCGAACGTTTTAGATACACTACCAGCCGAACGTTTTAGATACACTATGTACACAAAAACAAGAGTTACATTAAAAAACAGAATGCTTTTAAAAAAAAGTGCATCTTAGTGTTTATTTATAGAGAAAGTAAAGAAAATGTGTGTCTTGTTAACTCAGCTTCACAAATTGAAGGAGCCCACGATTGGTAACTGAGTTCAAGAAAAGCTCTGCCGCTTAAAATAAACACAGTCAAAATTAAATTACTCTCAATAGTTTATCGGTTTGGGTCCGCATTGGACAACGTCTGGGTCCGGATCTGGTCCGTGGTTTTAGTGACCCCTGCTCTAAAACATTAGGTACCTGATAAAAGCTACCGAGCAACTGTAAAGGGTGCAAACTATAAGCCTTGTAAGCGCTCCGTATGTAAAAAACACTTCCTTTCTGCAGTTCTCACCACATCATCACAGTAACGTGACGTCAGGTGCAAACAACCTATATATACAACTATATATAGAATTACAGTTTTTGAAATGTGCATATTGTGATGTTAATATGATTTAATATTGGCTTATGATAAAATGTCACTACCTGCTACTTTGACCAGCTATTATTTTAATATTCTGCACTGTTTTTGTTTTGGTGAGCTACGTGTGAAAATAGCCAGTGGCATAAATACTCAATGAATTCATATTGCTGTGCTGTAGCTGCTCTTTTTTTCATGAATGGTGGCGGATGTGTGTACACTCCATGTAGCTGAAACACAGTGGAAACTGATACACTGCAGATATTACCATATTTCATATTCCATATTTCACGGTTCTGCGCTTAAATCTCTGTTAGCTCTCTGCTGCAGCTTGTGGATAATGCCTGTTTGTGTCACCTCTATGGCAGTAATATAGATATATAGACATATCGTCGCTGTCCAAGGAAAATTATATGTAAATTATATTATATGTTATATTTTGCATTATTTGAACCTAACAGCTGTCGTTTGGACCAATAGAAATGCTTAAAATTCACATGGAAAAAAAAAATCTGGTTGCATTGACTTACATTGAAAGTGAAGTAGGTTTTTAGTGTCTCCTGTAAAGTTTTTCTTTGGGCAGTGAAGATATAAAGAATCTGAACTGGACAGGGCTTGTTATAGCCGGTACCTGATTTATGATCCATTACAATACACTGGGATCTGAACTTGCTTGTATTCATATATTTATTTATTTATTTTTGTCTGTTCCTAAATAATCCATGTCAGATATAAGGCACTGTACCACTTAGAATAAGACCATCATAAAGGGTTAATGAACAGTTTAAAATAGTTATAAGCAATAATAGTCATAAACACTTGATTAATAAACAGTTGATAACATTAATAAAACAGGCATAAGTGAGTTGTGTGGTGAAAAGTGATATATACATTTTTTTTTTTTTTTTTTTTTGGGGGGGTTCAAAATTATGAAACACAAAAATAAGTAAACAGTAATAATAATTATAATAGTAATAATAACTAAAATAAAATAAATAAATACCCACCCAAAACAGACAAACAATGAGCGCTGCAATAAATATATCTGCATATACACGCATAAACATATATACATACCCACATGGGAATAGTTAAATGATCAAGTGCAGGAGACAGGTGAATGAGTAACATATATGAAATAGATAAAATAAAATAAAAGGGCAACCAGTCCTCCGGTTCCAGGGACAAGAGATATTTATAGTTTCTGTTAGAAGTAAAGTAGTGCTTCCCGAATATTATGAAACTTGTCAGATTTGGTTAAGGTTATAAGTCAGTTTCTCAAGAGGAATAAGACTGAGAATATAGTTTAAAGACTGAGAATATAGTGATACAATTTATATATTGAAAAAAACTCTGACATTATGCCACGTCGCCCTCTCCTAGATTGTGTGTGTGCGTGTGTTCCCCTGTTGTGTTTGACCTGCATTGCACATCATCCATATACTTTCAATGTAAGTTTATGGAACCAGATTTTTGTCCAAGTAATTTTGGGCCATTCATCATAAAATGTGCACACAGTGTCAAGGACACTATTATTATAATATTATTATAATAATTATATATATATATTACAATAATATATATAAAATCACAATGATTGCTTCAGAGCTGCTTAGGTGTTGTCGTCTCCTCTTTTGTGGATACTTGTTTTTTGCTGGACAGCAGAGTGATGTGTGATGTATTACTATTACATTTGGCTACTGATATATTGTCGCTGCCAGACGAAATGGTACATGTACAGCATTACAACATATCTGGCCATATGATTAGCTCTATTTACCATATAGGAGCACTTTGTAGTTCTACAATTATGCCGTGTAGTTCATCTGCTTTGGACCTCCACAGAGCAGGTACTATTAGGGAGGTGGATCATTCTCGGGACTGCAGTGACACTGGCACAGTGGTAGTGTGTTAGTGTATGCTGTGCTGGTGTGAGTGGATCAGACACAACAGTGCTGCTGGGGTTTTTAAACATTTTGTCCTCCCCCTATCCAGTCTACTGGACACCTTGCCGGTCCACCTTGTAGATGTAAAGTCTGAGACAATAGCTCATCTGCTGCTGCAGTTTGTGTTCCTCTAGTCCTTCATCAGTGGTCACAAGATACTGCCTACAGGACTGGCTCTGTAGTTCAGTTGATGGTCTATACTCAGTGCAGCAGTGAAACTGAGGTGTTTAACTGTTGTCACTACAGTGCTGAGAATGATTCACCAACCAAATAGTACTTGCTCTGTGGTGGTCCTGTGGGGGTCCTGATCATTGAAGAACAGGGTTACAATGAATATAGAGAATCAGATGGACTACACTCTGTAAGTGTAGAACTACAAAGTGCTTCTGTATGGTCAGTGGAGCTGATACAACTGACGGATATTGTAGAAACAAGGTGGTTTTAATGTTAAGGCTGATCGGTGTATATATAGAACACATAGATGACATAATATTATCTTTATAATAACATGCAGCCACTTACATGCATATAATACAAATTAACCATGTTATTGTTATTTATGTCTGATCCTCCGTCCTGAGGCTGTGCTAAAACAAGTGTGTGAGTGTGCACCATGTAAAATGACTCTTCACATAAAAAATGCCTTTTCATTCCGTCTGTAAAGACACTGATATGAAACTGTAGCCCCTTATAAGACGCTTCCCTCTCCCACGCGCCGTCTCTCACGTTCACTCACACGCAGCATAACAATGCCTTTGACAGACATATGCTTCCTGCTGCCACTGAATGAAGACTAATGGTTTGTTTTGTTTTTTTGCCTCTTTAACACAAGGAGAGGCAAAACAGGCCTCTTGCTCTCCGGCTCGCTCCTAATTAGCGTCTTGAGGGCCATCTGACGAGGTCCAGGCATCATTTGCCCGGTAGGCAGGCACCACGGGGTCGAGGGGGGGGGGGGTCAGCGGCAATATCAAAAAGCGCACGCAGCTATTTTGGTACGTCGTTCTTTTGGGCCCTGATCAGCTGCCGTGACTTATCAACACCTCGCGGCCTGGAAACGAGAAATAACAACTCCGGTGTTGTGTCTCTTTGAAGCGGGCATCTCCGATTAGAGGAGTAACAAAAGGGTTTTTTTTTTTTCACAGGCAGTGAGCAGTAAGCAGACATAAAAGTTATGACTTTGAGGACACGGAAACCTGAAGCGATTGCGTTGACGTGTGTGGAGCGAGCTACTTGGAAAATAGCCTCATTGCCAGACTGCTGAATGATGCTATTTCTTTGTGAAGCCGCTGTCAAATCTATGTATTGGCTTTCGAAGATAAACACATTCAATGCCTCATTGGCTACATGCAGTTCTGCAACATCGCTGTATTTGTTTTAAACGATTGGCTCGTCTGATATATCATTCCACTGATAAAATTGCCCGAGTGCCCATATCTGAAACATTTCTCGCCTATCTTATTTTTTTCCGTTGAGGGCAAATCACATTTGTGGGGTTTCATGGGTTTTCATGGGTTTCCACAAAACTATAATAGTTCATTTTTCCATCAACATTTACCTGAAACAGCTTACCTTTAAGACTAATATATGTAAATGAGCTCTGTTTTGATTCGCTGACCTGTATTGAAAGGGATTATTCAATTAACTTAATGTAATCTAATCACTTTCCTATGCTTTTAGATTACTTACACCTTAGAAAGCCAGGGCCCACCGGTGGACCCAAAGTGTTACTACACACTTGTATAACCTAAGAAACGATCCAACCAGTTTGCATTGCAGTCCTTGTCTTAGTATGTAATGAGTCAGGGATTTTAAGGGGTTAAAGGCATATAATTTAATAAAGACAAAAGAAAAAACAATAAAGCAATCAGGATACCCGCCCTAGTCGATAAGCTTGTCTGCTCTTGATTTGCTGTTCTTACTTTCATTGTGGAGCAGCTCATATCGTACCTCGAACCAACAGACATCCCACATTCAACGAAGTGGCCAAACCTAATGCAGCAATTTTTGGAAATATTTTAAACCTACTGATCTGAATGGGCATCATTAGTGTTTGAGAAGCTGTGCTGCTCATAAGGCATTGTTCTTGAGCTTCGTTGACTGAGTAGTAATTTATAGACGCTTCCTAAACTCTCTGCAGTTTCAACAGTCCATACAAACGCAAAGTGGGGACTGATTAGTCACAAATATTAATCAGTTATACAAATATCAACGTTTTGCTTTCATCATCCCAAAATGATTTACGCGAAAATCGAACTATCGCAAGATTTTGCCATCGCTTCAAGTTTAAGAACTGTAGTTCATAGTTAATTCACTTCAATATCAGATTAACACTGAAAGATTTGAATTTATATCCAGTCACACTGTAGAATTTTATGAAGCCTGAATGTGGAATTCCAGCAGCATATTGCTGTATTTGATTCACTCATACCAGCACAACACACACTAACACACCACCACCACATCAGTGTCACTGCAGTTCTAAGAATGATCCGCCTCCCTAATAGTACCTATGCTGTGGTGGTCCTGAAGAACAGGCTAACAGAGTATACAGAGAATCAGATGGACTACAGTCTGTAAGTGTAGAACTACAAAGTGATCCTATATGGTCAGTGAAGCTGATACAATAGGCAGATATGTAGAAACAAGATGGTGCTTTTAATGTTCTGCCTGATCTGTGTGTGTGTGTGTGTGTGTGTGTATATATATATATATATATATATATATATATATATATATATATATATATATATATATATATATAGGTGTATGTAAAATTATATATATTTAATTACTAAAGTAAAATTAAAAACATCCATTAGTTCAGGATACTAAATTAACATGTTCTAGCAGAGGTTTCTTAGCTGCTGTAGGACATATATCTGACTAAGAGTGGATCTAACCAATCAAAGCTGCTCATTAAAATGGCTTACATGCCTTCTAATGATATTTTGAAGGCTCTGGTATGTCACTGTATTAACAAAATCACAGAAAACTGACCAGTCAGATTCATGATTTCCACTAAGAGACCAGGCCTACAGCTGTCTGAGCCTTTCTCAGCATTCTGAAGAAGTTGCTGCGCCCTCATTTGTTGTCACTAAGCACAAGCTAGTTTAGCTGGGTAGCTAACTTCAAATGGTGACTGCCAATGAAGCAGATAATGCGTCGGACCTAATTAAAAAGCTTTTTTCAAGATACCATTTAACGAAAAACTCACAATAATTCAGAGAGATAGGCCAACTCCACCTATAAGTCTGACTCAGGAAACAGTTATGTACATACTATACAGACTAGGAGAGGTATTCCAGGCTAACGGCTAGCACAGCGTCAGAAGCTGTTTTGCTGGGATTGTATACGATTTGGGATTTATATGGCGCATGGAATCACAAGGGATTTGACAGTTTGAGCTGCTTTTACATCAAGAATCACCATCGCACCTGCTGGAAGACTTTTCTCACAAAATAAAGCTGTGATTAATGGGTAATTGTATTGCCCTTTCATCTATGCCATATTTGCTTTTTTGGTTGTGTAGCAGAAGGAGTACCCATTGAATGCACTGCACACCACTGGTATGTATATGTGTATATATATATATATATATATATATATATATATATATATATATATATATATATATGCACACACACACTGGCTGGCCAAAAAAAAGCCACTGTTAGGATTTAAATAAGCAAATACTTAAGCAGGAAGACGGAAAATGGAAAAGATGCCACTGTGTTTCAAAAGTGCATCAAGCAAAGGAAACTAAGGAGAAGCTGAAATGACTGGACGTGAGTTCAGAGCTGTTAAACACATTATTAACACCTGGAAGGAGAGCGTAGTAGAACTCATTTCCACACAAACACAGTGCGATGAGAACTCAGAATTGGGACTAAACTGCTGTGTAGCCGTAAGAAAACCACTTGTTAGTGAGACTACTTGGGGGGGCGGGGGGGGGGGGGCTGGAATTAGATTCATTTCTGTTTCTTAGGGAGAGTATTCAGTACATCAAGAAATTTCAGATACACTATACACTACAATACAAAAGACTTTGTGGCACCTAAGCTGATTATTTAAAAGCCTTTATCTTAGCAATAAGTGTATTTTCACCAGATATCAGTAGAACAGATGTAAATACAATACAAAGTAACATGAATATCTTATTGTTAAAGAAGTAAATCATATCTTGAGCTCCAGTTTGAAGAACAAAGGTTAGTTCCAGATTTCTGCTGGACGCCCCAGACATTGTATGAATGAACGTCTTCAATTCCTTTGGCAGCAATCTTGTTTTAGCTTAATGAAGTACTGAGCAGTTAAAGCAGGTATTAGATGAGAACTGTTAATTATACTGGGTTGTTTCCACAAGGACTAAATAAACACACTGACGTATGTAAAAACACTACCTACTGTATTAATACTGTTTAAATATTTAAAGAAAAAAGTGTTTTGCTGAGCAAATAAAAGCTTTTTAAATATAAAAATGTTGAATGTACTGTGCTCGACTTCGACAGTTCGAAGTTGTTCAGTGTTATTAGGACAGATTTACAACTTAAGACAACTTGGTATAATGTTGGAAATCACTAAAACTGCACTTGGTAAAATAAAAAAAATCAGATTTTAATACAAAATCAAACACATAATTGGCAATTAAGGCTCTTAAGGTAAAACTTGATGAGCATGCCGAGCCTAGTCGTACCGGTTGTGATGTAGAGGCTGAAACTGTGGCTATGGTGTCACTAGCTAACACAGTGGACATGCAGCAGTGTGTCCTCTTAGTTCCGGTGCTGCGGCTTCAATGTTTTGAAATTTGGGGTTGTGACTGAAATTGATGATGACAGAATGTCCTGTGGTGTGTGATCGTGTGACATACTGACGGAGTCGAGTCAAAGCGAGTGCATGCGTACATGTGTGTTTGTGGATGTGAGAGACACTGAGCGATCGAGAGATGAGTGTTAATGGAGGGAGACAGTGGGGGGCCTAAAGGATGATGATTCACAAGCTCCAGCCAGGTATTGCTCTCCCTTTAGTCATTCTTTCACCCACACACACACACACAGTGGACGAAAACACACGCACATTAATGCACGTTTATAGTCGCTCGTGCTGTCAGCTATTTATAAAAATATTAGTACACATACGTCTGTTTCTGTGTCTCCTTCTCACACACACACACACACACTATCAGAAAGCGCCTACTCACACACAAACACTTGTTTTTATACCTCATTAGGCTGTGATGCTGTACATACATTCCAAATATATTACAGGTATGCAAGTACCTACATATTATAATGTCTTTTATGTATTATTATTATTATTATTATTTTTTTTTATTATTATTATTATTGTTACTATTATTATTATTATTTAACTAAGTGTATGACTATGAGTATAACTAAGTCTCATGTTCACATATTGTTATGTAGTACCAGGAAAGGGGGTCATATGTGGCTTTGACTGAATGAGTGTGTGTGTGTGTGTGTGTGTGTGTGTGTGTGTGTGTGTGTGTGTGTGTGTGTGTGTGTGTGTGTGTGTAAGTATGCAATGGTGTGATAAATGGAGCAATACAAATGGCCCAAAACATTTCCAGTGAAGGTTGTCATATGTTCTATAGATTTGCACTCCTTTAGCACATTATTAGGAACACCCCCTCGTATCTACACATCTTCCATTACCGCCTAAGACAGGGGTTTCAGTACAGTCCATTTATAATCCAGTAAATCTCTTCAGGCCAAGGTCTGGAACATCATCATTTCTAATGTGTTCTGATTCAGTGGTGTATCCTGTTTAGTGAAGTAGTCTAGTATCAGCATCTTATACCATCAGCTACTAAAAAACACCAACACACCACACATACCGTTCAGTATATTTCAGTATATTTACTGTTTAAAACTGAACTGAATTAATTATTTACAAACCTTTTACTCACTTCAAGTAAAAACAATAGTTACATAAAAAAAATGCTTTTGACAAAAGTGCATCATAAAGTGCTTATTATAGAAAAAGTAAATAAAATGTGTATGTTCTTGTTAACGCAATTTCACATCCTGACCTGTTGGTTTGGAGCTGCATGTGGTCTTGTTTTCGCCGTCAACATGCTGCACTCCCAAATCTGCACAGATCTGATTGGCTGAGGAGCGCTTTTGGTGATCTTACAACTCATGTGATTGGTGTCTAGGTTTACCTTGCGGCAAAGCCTGTATACCATAAAGACAAGGAAAGTTCCGACGTTTAAAATAAACACTGTCAGAATTAAATCCGTTTGGGTCCGCATTGGACAATGTCTGGACCCCAGTCCCCCTTTTAGTGACCTCTGCTCTAAGAGCACTTTGTAGTTCTTCACTTACAGACTGCAGTCCATCTGTAGATGTAAAGTCAGAGGTGATAGCTCTGTTGTTGCACAGTTTGTGTTGGTCTTTCTCTATTCCTTCTTCAGTGGTAACAGGACTCTGCACACAGGACACTGTTGGCTGGATATTCTATATTATTATTATTATATATATATATATATATATATATATATATATATATATATATATATAAAAAGTATATGTATGTGTGTGTGTGTGTAATATATATATGAGATGGAGGGAGAGAGAGAGAGCCACAGAAGCAATCAACATTGCTCCTCACTTTCTCTGTTACTGTTGTTTAACCCGGTCTGTCTACTGCTGTCGCTTAATTCTCTTTCTCCCAATCTGTCCTAACAGAGCAGTGCACGCATCAATATCTCAGAGAGCTCCTGCCCGGAGCGCATCATCACCATCACCGGCCCTACGGAGTGTGTGTTCCGAGCCTTCACTATGATCACAATAAAGCTCGAGGAGGTGAGAGTGCACACGCATACACACACACACACACACACCCCTGCATCAGCACACATGCACATATAAATACACACTTCAATTTTGAAAAGGCACTTTCAAATATTACTTTTATATAAATCCAGACTCACAATATGCATACAATCAGATGTGAAACACGGTCAACGATCACACGTACGTAGAAGAATAAATAGACTGAGAAACTCGGGCCACAGGCCTTTTTAATGTACTGAATTTTTTTAGATTCATTTTAAGATTTTTTTAAAAAGATTTTTTAAGCTAGATGTATATGTGTTTTAGTTCTATAACTTCATATTTAAATACATATAATTACATACACATTTAAATAAGTATAATTAAATCAGTGAATTGGAGGTCATAATGTTTACAGCATATCCCCTCAGACCACCTAGTGGTCATTTAGCCAAAGGACTGGAAACTGGTTATGACATCTTTTATTAACATAATCAATTAAAATATTTTTTTCCACAGAACACTTACCAGATTTAGAACACTGCTGCCTCTCTGTGTTGAGCTGCTAGTAAGCAATGATGGGTTAAAGGGGAAGGGCAAGAATCTTCTGCTGTTAGGGTTGCACACCTCTCCACAAAGAAGGTCATGCTGAGATCAAACAGAACATATATATATATATATATATATGTAAAAAATATATATATATATTTATATATATATCCATCAACTCACTTAAACATGACCTATTGTCACTGTTCACAATGTTATTTTTGGGGTCTATTTGTATAAAAGTAACATGCTTCAGTTTTTCCAAAACACTTATACTGTACATCTGTTTTCTGCCTGTAAAGCTCTGATAGAGCATCTGCATCTTTAAGCTCCGCCTCCCGATGAATCGTGCGTGCTCCGATTGGTCAGCTGGCCCACTTTGTTCTAACGAGTCAACCACCAGAGTGGTTGAAAGCGGCAGTGCAGTGTGGGGGTGTGCCAACTTGCCAGTAGGCGGGTCATAAGGAGTGTGTTACAAAATGACATCACCTTGTAAAGGAGAAAAATGGGTGCCGTTCCAACAGACAGCTGAGAAAAATGGTTTCTGTGGGAGTTTCTCCCTTCGTATTTTGGGCTTTATAACGTTGCAGAACGTTTACATGTACAGAAAGTCACATTACACAAAAACCCCCCTGCCCCCTATAACGGACCCCCTTTAAAATGTTTGCAGTTGAATTAGTGTACTTTATGAATTAATAATACATCAATAAAAACGGCAGTGTGTCCTCATTCATGGCCGCTCACAAAGTAATCACAAAATAACACAGCTACAGTGACTCCTCCCGTCACACCACTACAGCTCGAGGTGCACACACGCACTTCTAAAAGCATCCTCAACTCAACGCGCCATGCATTTCTCCCGCCAGCCAAACAGAGAGAACGAGTCTCCCTGACGGGCCCTAATGACTCCTCTGCCTCAACAGTGCCTCTATCAGGCGCCTCGCCTTTTCTGCCTCGATGCTTAAAACAAACCCATTATTTCCTTTACATCGTGTTGCACCAGGCAGGGCGCCGCTCATTAAACAGCTGTTCAGGAATCTCCCCCCTTTGCCCCTCCCCGCTTCGCTCCTGCCTTGTTCCGCCTCGCCCAGAAAGGAAGGAGTTGTCATAAAAACCCTGAAGGTGGTGGCCAAGGTTTGGCTCACGCCAAGCACATGATGCACATTACTGCTTTTACAAGGAGCTCAATTCAGGAGCCTGTCCGGCTTCAGAAGCTGGCTGTTTGATTTTTTTTTTTTTTGATTAAGAGAACACAGAAGAGGGATTGAAATTGTGTTGCACAACCAAAAGCTGCTGATGGGTTATAGTCCCTCAGCCAGGAATCAAATTAATGTGCAACACATACAAAAGAGCTTGATAACTACCACAGATGCTACATTTTGGCACAATGAAATTTTCCTCTCAACTGCTGGCGGTAAGGAGTCAGTGGTAGTTTCTGAGCATGGCAGGGTCACCTGCCTCGAGACTAATACATGAGACAGTGTAAGGTTCTTCCCTGAGCA